>OVAV01001284.1:0-13811 GCA_900406375.1 Iberis amara
TATAATTATGCATGAAAATCTAATAATATGACCTTATGGATGAATTCTTAATTATGGGGCTACTCATGTATATACGCCTAATTCACCCAAAAATTAACACATATTTACAATCGAGACGACAAAATCGGTGACCCGACAAAGAATTCGGGACGTATTTGCCTTTAAAACTACCTTTTTATAAACCGATAAAAAATAATGGTTAAATTGCTATCCGGATCAACCGCCAAAAACGGGATCAATATACTACTTGATAAAAAAATGAACAATTCTAATTAGTAGAGTTAATATTTTTGTATATAAATACTATTTTGGTACAAATATAATTGACTAACATACACTATGATTTGTAAGTTTACAGATGAAAATTTTACTATGTCATCCCAATAAGACAACGAAAATTATAAAAGAATAAATGAAGATTTGTTAAAGTGATGTCCTTTTAACGGATAATTATAAAAAAATCTAAAAAGAAGTCTAAATTAAAATTATAGACTATATTTTTTGAAATTAAAGATCTAGGCTAATATTGACATAACTATCCATTTAACTTAAATATTAGTTTAGATTAATTTTTCTGTATAAATATATGTCTAACAATGATTTTAAACAAATCTACTATCATTAAACACCTTTCAGAGCTAACAATTTGACATAGAAACCCTTTAAATCTTTGAACAAGGTATGATTATAAATTAGTATTCGTATGCATACTTAATTAGTAAAGTTATTGTGCATAGTTAAATCATTTTGTTTGTTCCAGATTCGTTCGGTAGAGTTAATATGTATAGTTATTTCACAAATTTTGACCCATAGTTATTCAGTAAAGTTTTTGTTGGAAATTTGTTACGAAAAGTTATTTCGTAGTGGTTTTTATATTGATCTGAATGCGTTTTTATTAAGTACATTTACTTGGAAAAGTTATTTTTTGAAATTAGTTGTTGTGTATAGTACATATTTTGGTAAAAGTTGTTTCGTATACTTATTTAGAAAAGTTACAGTTATTAATCAGAGTTTCTATGCAGAGTTGTTACATTGATTCCGTAAAAATATTTGTTAAGTACAGTTTTCAAAAATTTTCTTATGCATAACTATTTTCGCAGGGTTGTTGAATGTTTTATTCATGATCAAGTTTTTTTTTTGTAAAGTTAATACGTAATTGCATACGCACAATTAGATTACCTAATTATTGTACATATTTTGGTAAAAGTTGCTTCGTGATCGAGGTTTTTTGGTAAAGTTAATGTGTAAAGTTTTTAAACGCAAAGTTGTTATGACTACTTTCTTATCAATCTAGTATAGTTATTGTGTATAGTTATTGTGAAACATATTGTTGTTCTGTAAAGTTATAACTTTGTTATTCAACGTTTCCTTTTCATTTTATTTTATATTTACATGTTATTGTATATATATATATATATATATATATATGCATTTTTGGGTGATTGGTTATACAATAATATATGACACTTTACAAGATCAAACAAAAGACAATAAACTACTTGTTCTAGTGGATATTATGTCGTTAGTTATATTATTTGAGATTGTTAAAAAGATTATGGATTGGATAAGATTGTACACAATATCCAATTAAGTTATGCATTGTCGAACTTATGAGTAAGACAGACTTTTGATATGATTAACAACAGAAAAGAGATACAGATGAAGAAACTGCAAATTACGTGAAAAAGAAAGATGTTTGTTAAAGGAGTCTTTAATCTCTTTTTCCATATAAACCATATTTTCTCTGATTTTTAGATCCTTACTTGAACTACGATGCTAAAACCATATCACTTTACGAACATGCCGAAGTGTACGTCTTAGACGATGGCAGTGACGTAAAAAAAATCAACTTGCTTTGTTATTCTACCTTTTAGATTTAGAAGACTTAAAACTTAAGAGAAAAAACACAAACTTCTTGATGGGTTTGTATAAAAAAAAGGTGGACTTTTTATTTTTACTAATTAATGTTTTTTCTTGTCAACGATTTTGTTTTCTAAAAGTTTTAATGAAATATGATAAAATGATTTTTAGATATTTTACTATAAAATAGACTATATAAATAATTATAAAAGATTTGACCTACTATTCTAATTAGTGTATTATTTTTGGTCTATTTTATTAATTTTTCTTGTTTAATTGGTTATTTTGTCTTATACTATTATACTAGTTTTTTTTTATTAATACTCTAAATTTTGAATTATTAGTTTACATTTGTTATTAAACATTTTTAATCATGTTTTTATTATTAAATTTAAAGTTAATATCAAAATTATTAGAAATTACTAGAAGTTTTATTTGATTTTTTAAACTATTTATATAAGATAAAAGCCTAAACATATATAAAATAATAAAAATATTTATTAAACTGTTGACCCGTGGTTGACCCACAGTTGATCCATAGATCCGGTGATCCGGAAGTTCATCCGAGTTGATCTCCAGGTCGGTTTTTAAAACATTGGTATTTACAAATTTTGGTCAAAACCTGAATAAAGAAAAAAGTTGCAATTGTTTTGGAGCTTTTATGTGAAATACCTATCTTGCCTCGTTAAAACTCAAATCTAAAAAAATCCAGTGGAAAAAAATTAAAGATAAAAAAGAGTACAAAATAGTATCAAGCCTATGTTGTAACGAGAGCTGTCCAACGAGCTTATAAACTACCAAGCTTGTGGCCATGTATACGAGCATTATGCTGCTTTCAAATATAATAAACGACCGCTTGAAAACAGAGTTTGAGGAGAAGTGAGTCAGCATGAGACCGAGGCGTTGGTGGAGCATGAAGAAAACATAGGGTCATGTGGCAGTCAGAATTGTCAGACCAAGGAGACGAGCAACTAAGTTGGTTCCGACTACATAGGTGAAAGGGCACGCGAATAATAGGTGTTCGTGACTCATAGAATTCGCCACATAGTGTACATGGTTGATCAATGTCGTAAACAAGCGTCCGAGCACTCGTTTGCAAACGATCTTGAATGGCAAGCCAAACAATGGACGAAAAGCGCATGATACCTTGGGAGAACCAGACAAGCCGGGACCAAGGGATGCAAAGGTGCGGAGACCAAGTTAAGCGCCAAGTGTACGTGTAGGAGAAGACTGGTTTATAGCTATGGGGACCATGCTTCCATTGAGGTTGATCAACATTAATGTTGCTAGTAAGAGCTTGCAAGAGACATATGCCATCAACTAGTGATTTGAAATGGTAACTACGGGTCGGTCGAAAGTCTCAAAACTCGTGTGGTGTAGCTAGGCCTGAGCACTTTGGGTCGGGTAACCAGATCCATCATGTACCCGACCCGTATTTACGGGTAAAGGTCGGGTACGGGTATCAATAATTACCTGTTTGGGTTAAGAATTATTTTTAAAACAGGTATCGGTCGAGTAAGGGTAGGGTAATGATAATTATATGGGTACCTGAATTAACCATTTATAAAACTAAATTTTATAAAAATATATATTTTGTATAACTATTTTAATTAATAATATTACATTATTACCTATGTTTTCTGCAACAAAAAAATCTAATTATTTCCCTAAACTAAAAATGAGATTTTTGTAGAAACTTAGAATGCTTTTTGGAAATATCACTTGTGTTTCTGTCATAATTTTTGGGACTATACTTGTGTTTTATAGATTATGATAGAAACTTTATGGTAATTGTTTTTGGACAGTAGAAGATTTTTTGGTAAAATGTATTTAGCTACATTAGAGGAAGATATGTGGTAATATGTAATTTTGTATTAAAATTTAATTTTATCAGGTAATTGTTGTTACATTTTTTCGCATTCCCCGAACCGGGTAGTAATTTTAACTTCCCGACCCTTACCTGACCCGATACCCGAATTACCCGACCCAAATTTTAACGGGTATAGTTTGGGTAATGATTTTATATACCCGAATTACCCGTATCCGAACCGAACCCGTGAATACCCAACCCTTACCCGGAATGGACAGGCCTAGGTGTAGCAGCCACAACTGGGGCATGTCGAGGAATTTACATGTGCCAAATAGAGGAGTCATCAACTAGTCTGGTGAAAGGACCCCAACTAATCCAGTTATCAGTCGATAAACGTGCAAGATACCCTTAACCAAGCTTGTAGCGGAACAAAGGAAGGGCCAAATCGCAAAGCTTGAGGAGCTTGCGCTAAGCCCAGGATCCAACTGATGTTGGCTTTATGCCCCATAACGAATGTGTTCGCAACAGGTGGTGACGAGTCTATAGAACCCACAAGGAGCGATGGGTAGTGAGTAAATGCTAGATGAGAGAAAAACCAAAGACGTTTGAGGTGTCACGAAGGGTCTGAAGCCCAAGCCCACCTAGGACCGGCAGATTTTTGCCCATGAGACTTTGGCCTTAGTGCCAAAGGTCGAATTTCCTTCCCACAAAAATATGGAACAAAGACTATCAATCTTATCTAAACATTTCATTGGCAAACGAAAAGCAGATAACCAAAAGTTAGTGATGCTTTGAATAACCAATTGACTTAATTGAAAAAAGCATCCATAAGATAAACACTTAGCAGACCAAGCTAGAAGACGGGAAAGGATTTTCTCCACCAGGGGCTCGTAGTCTACCAAACGAAGAACTTTGGTGGTTAAAGGAAGGCAAAGATAGCATAATGGCATGATACCAGCTGTGAAGCCAAGCGATTGGGCTAACGCCAGAAGGGATTTGCAGCGGCCACCATGGTAGATTACGGATTTGGTTGTGTTGATGAAAAGGTCAGAGTGCTTGCCAAATTGCTGCATAACTTAAAGGATCCTTAGTAGAGAGTGCTCAAAGCTATCGATGTAATCATGTAAACTAAGATATCATCCGCGAAGCTTAAGTGTATGAGTTGAATGGAATGACACGAGGGGTGATACTGGAAAATGCATGACACCACAACCACGTTAAGATATCTAGAGAGAAGGGGGAAATGACACAAACTTGATGAATGCCTCGGTGGCTTGGGAAATAACTCGACGACTCTCCATTAACCATAACAGAGAACATTGCAGTGGATATGCACAACCAAATCCAGTGAATAAATTGGTCGGGGAAGTGCATAACCTTAAAAACAACGACAATAAAGTTACATTCAAGGGTGTTGAAGGCTTTGGAGATATCAGATTTGAGTATAGATCGAGGCGAGACACTTGGCTTGTGATAGTCCGTAACAAGCTCAATGGCGAGAAGGACAATTCTAGAAGCAAACGCCCCAGAACATAAGCACTCTGGTTCGACTCAATGAGATTCGGGAGGAGGAGCTTGAGACGGTTGGCTAGAATTTTGGAAATGATCTTGTAGAGGATGTTACAACTAATATTAATCGGTTTTAACGCTTAATAGTGGGCATATATGCTTGTTATTTTGTGTTATCCGAGCATTTCTCTGCAAAGTTGGTATGTTTTACAAGTTTCTAGGTGTTCGGGTCGATTTGGAGCAAAAGAACGGTTTTCTGCACAAAATGATGTGAATTTGGCTAAGTGCAAAAAGAAGAAGCCACAGACAAGCCAGATCGATCGGTCCAAACATTCGGAGAAACCAGGACCAATTGGACCGACCGATCTACATTCCGACCGATCGATCCAAAGAAGGCCAAACCGATCGGTCCACCCTTGGACCGATCGGTACACACACCCGAGAACTTGTAGAAATTTTCATTTATTTCATAAGTGTCCTCAAGCCTATGTGTTTTTACTTATTTTAGATTTTTCCTTTTTAGATATAAAAGNCCGATCGATACACACACCCGAGAACTTGTAGAAATTTTCATTTATTTCATAAGTGTCCTCAAGCCTATATGTTTTTACTTATTTTAGATTTTTCCTTTTTAGATATAAAAGCCTTATGCTTAGTTTTATTTTTCCTTACGGTTTTATCATTCTAGTTTTACATAGGGAGACGAATTTGAACCTTGTATTTTGGAGAAGTTTTTGAACCCTCGTAATCTATCAATATATTTTGTTATTTATGTTTTTAATTATGTGGCATTCTCTGATTTTGAATTGTGTTTGTTTTTCAATGTCTGAGTACTTCATTAACTAGGTTTTAGGGTTTCGTAGGGAAACCAGGTTTGATTGTTAGGGTTATCATAAAGGGATTGAAATTGTAAGGTTCTTAGTCTAGACTTGATATTAATGCATGAGTTAGAGTAGCTAACTAGTTCATTGATATTAGGTTGATTAACACAAAGGGATTTAGTTTAGAAATCTGACCTAGTCTAGATGAATAAATGTCTTTGTTTGGTGAAGTGTTTTCTTAAATGTTTATAAACTTATCAAATATGTTATTAATGCATGTTTAAATTATCTAAATACGACGGGAGTTTATCTTTAGTAATTCGAACATAGGGATTTAATACTTCGAGAGGAGATTAATTTGTATTTGCTTTTTGAGTTGAGAACTATTTTCAAATAAATCCTTGCATGATAATATGAGCATTTAAACCTCACTACTTGTGGATTTTCTATTACCTAACGTTTTAGTTTATTGATAAAATTCGTTTTAATTACTGCTTTTTTTTTACATTAACTTGGTTACAACCATTCAACTTAATTTGTCTTAGCTTAATTCGAAATTGATATGAAAGTGTGTTTTCTGATCTCTGTGGAATTTGACCGTGTTCTATGCTACTTTGATCTGTTCTCTACAGTATAGATTTAGGAATTAAATCATGAGCCTTTCAAAATTTTAGAGTCATTGTCGAGGACCAATTGTGCCTTTTAAGGTTCTTTAGAGTTTAGTCTAAGATCTTTCTCTTACAGTTCTCATGCGTTTCTTTCTTCTTGATTTTGTTGTTGCAGGTGAATGACTAGAAGATATGACAAATTCAAGGAATTGTTCAACCTCAGTCACACAGTACTCGCGATGTTAGAACGCTCAAACCAGAAAGCAAGAACGAATGCAAGTGCATCATCTTCGATGGCTAACATTCGTCAAGAAATTCCTGTAGATCCCGAAGGTCAAACAACGTGCTACTCAATCCTTTGGAAGCAGTAAATGATAATTACACACACAATGTGCAACAAAGATCTGGTAGTGGTAATCAGATTGAGCCAAACTTCATTCTTGTGGACAACCCACGAGCACCTGCCAACAATCGCCCAGCTCCTCACATGCCTCTCATTGAGGACTTAAAAAACCCCGAAGCATTCTTTGCTAATCAGAGTGCTATTCGTCCTCATCCACATCAATGACAGGATTTCCAATTCCCATACCAACTCCTCCAATTAGTGAGACAGAACCAATTCCATGGTTTATCCTCTGAACATCCCATGGATCATATCGACAACTTTTAAGACATCTGCAACACTAGTCCAATCAATGGAGTCTCAAGAGATTACATGATGTGCACCTTCTTCAGTCACTCTTTAGCCGAGAAAGCACTTAGGTGGTTAAAGTCTCTACCTGTGAATTCCATTGAGACTTGGGAAGAATGCAGATCTAAGTTTAACAGCCATTTCTACACCACTATCAGGACCAATGCTCTGCGAAACAAGATCTCAGTTTCAGCAAGGTCCTGTAGAATCTTCCTTTGAGTCTTGGGAACGATTTAAGAAGTATCTCTGTGACTGTCCCCACCGTGGTTTCTCTGATCTGAGTCTCCTCAACACCTTTTACAAAGGTGTAGATTAGAAGTACCAACTATCTCTTGACACAACTAGTAATGGTGACATTATGATCCAAGCCCGTCCAAGATGCCTATCAACTGATAGATAATCTAGCTGCAAGCAATAACAACCATTATCCCGGCTTCGATAAAAGGACTAAGGGATCTACTTCTGAATCATCTGAAAGGTATGCTTGCTCAACTTCTAAAAGGTTAACAAAAACATGTCAGCTTCGCTGAAGACGTAGAACATGTGGAAGCTGACTGCTTTGCTTTCCAAGAGAATGATACTAAAGTTGTAGAAGCGGAAGTGAGCTATATCAATGGCAAAGGGTAAAGGGTGTACAATCAAGGGTATAATCAAGGTTACAACAAACCTCATCCTAGCCTCTCTTACAGAAACCCTAATGTGGAGAATCCTCAAGATCAAGTTTACCCACAACAACAAAAGACCTTTGTGGAGAATTTTGGTAAATCATTTGGTCAGAATTCAGGCGGTAGTGGTTTCCAAGGAACCAGAACAAAAGCTTTGTGTACAACTCTAATTAAGACAGATTTCAAAAGACCTCTCAACATGCGTTTCAACAAGCAGCTCCACCACCTACTCAACAAGATAACAAGATGGAAGCAACGGTCAAGCAAATCTTGGAAAGTCAACAATAAACTATCAGGGATATCAATGTCAAGATGGATAGCATAGCATGTACAATGATTTAAACCAGAAGTTCGAATCACTCTCTACACATGTCATACACCTGAATGTTCAAGTTTCTCAAACTGCTGAAGCTGTGAAAAGACCTACTAGATTTCTACTTAGGAAAGTTGACAATAATCCAAAGAAGCAAGAATATATGAATGCAATTACACTGAGAAGTGGTAAATCTTTACCATTAGCTAAGGGAAAGAGTCATCTTGTTGAAGGTCTGGTTGAAGATGTTGATGGATCTATAGAAGATGCAGACTTGGAAAACTTCAGAAATGATGCAGGTCCCTCATATCGATCAGTCCAAAGTCTCATGATGGATCTGGAAAGCCAGACCGATTGATCCACCAGTTACAAAGAATCCAACACCTGCTCGCATATACAAACTAAAGGTTCCTTACAAGGTTAAGCCCAAGAAATCTAGAAAAGAGCTTTAAGATGTCAAATGTAAAGAGATGATTAGTGAATTACATGTCAGACTTCCTTCTGCTGATACTTGTCAGATGATTCCTTCATTAAGAAAATATGTGAAATGCATGCTTACCAGTAAACTCACCTTGGAAGAAAGAGTTATGATGATTACAGAAGAATGCAGTTCTATTTTACAGAACCGTATGTCCAAGAAGCTTGGTGATCTAGGTAGCTTTGTTCTTTCAGTAGAGATTGGAAACATCACCTTTGCTAGATCTCTCTGCGATTTGGGGTGTAGTGGGAATCTCATGCCTTTCTCAGTGGCAAAAAATTTAGGTATGACAGATATCGAAAGAACAAATATCTCATTAGTACTAGCTGACCACTCCATAAAGTACGCAGTTGGTGTTCTGGAGAATCTCTCTGTAAAGATAGGGACAACTTTCGTTCCTACAGACTTTGTGATCTTGGAGCTTGGAGAAGAACCCAAAGATCCATTGATCTTGGGAAGATCTTTCTTAGCTACTTCTGGAGCTATCATTGATGTCAAGAAAGGGAAGATTCATCTTCACTTTGAAGACTTGGTCATGAAGTTCAACATTGAGGAGGTGATGAAGAAACCCACTATCGATGCAAAGGCCTTTTGGGTTAAGACTATTACAGAGGTTGTAGATGGAGCACTGATGACTTCCTTTTTGACAATCCTTTAGAGATATCATTGACTAATGCTATTAATGAGCATGTTTCTCTTAGTGATGAAGTTTTAGGTTTTACCAGGATTCTTGACTCTAGTAGGAGGACTGAGGAGATGACTGACTATGTGGCATTAGTGGAAACAGATGTGAAGTCCTCACCTAAATAGTACCATGCGCTTATTGAAGATCCTTGGAGTGAGCTGAAAGGTCCAAAGTTGGAGCTTAAAACCCTCCCAGCAGTGCCAAGGTACGTGTTTCTAAGTCCTAATTCTACATACCATGTGTTATCAATGATGATTTGAATAATGTAGAGAGATTAGCTAACCACCCTTACTACTATTTCTTAGGTGGTTATTCAGGTTTCTTTCAAATTCTCATTCACCCAGATGACCAAGAGAAGACCACATTCACATGTCCATTTGGCATATATGCTTATCGCAGAATGCCTTTTTGACTATGCAATGCTCCATGCACCTTTAAACGATGCATGATGTCTATTTTTACATATCTTATTGAAGACATCATGAAAGTATTCATGGACGATTTCTCAGTCTATGGATCTTCTTTTGATGTCTGAATTGCTAATTAGTGCAGGTTTTACATAGGTGTGAGGAGAAACACTTGGTTCTTAACTGGGAGAAGTGTCACTTCATGGTGACTAATGGGATTGTGTTAGGACACAAGGTTTCTAAGAAAGGTATTGAGGTTGATAGAGCTAAGATTGAGGTTATGACTAACTTGTATGCACCCAAGACTGTAAAAGACGTTCGCAACTTTTTAGGTCATGCAAGTTTCTACATGAGGTTCATTCAGGATTTCTTAAAGATTGCTAGACCTCTCACTAGGCTGGTGTCCAAGGAAGTCAAGTTTGAGTTTGATGATGAGTGCATGGNAAGACGTTCGCAACTTTTTAGGTCATGCAAGTTTCTACATGAGGTTCATTCAGGATTTCTTAAAGATTGCTAAACCTCTCACTAGGCTGTTGTCCAAGGAAGTCAAGTTTGAGTTTGATGATGAGTGCATGGCTGCTTTTCTCGCCATCAAAGAAGCTTTAGTGAGTACTCCAATAGTCACACCACCAAATTGGAATCTTCCTTTTGAGGTGATGTGTGATGCTGGTGACTTTGCTGTGGGAGCTGTTCTTGGAAAATGAAAGGATAAAAAGCTTCATGTCATTTACTATGCCTCAAGGACTCTAGATGATAATTAATGCAACTATGCAACAACTGAGAAGGAACTCTTAGCCATTGTTTTTTCTTTTGAGAAATTCAGGTCCTATCTAGTTGGGTCCAAAGCGGTAATCCACACTGATCATGCGGCTTTGAGGTATCTTCTTTATAAAAAGGATGATAAACCCATATTCATGCGTTAGATTTTGCTTTTATAGGAGTTTGACTTGGAGATTAAAGACAAGAGAGGCATAGAGAATGAAGCTACATATCACTTTTCCAGGCTTAGAGTGGAAGATCAGGTTCCCATTGTGAAAACTTACTTGAGGAACATATCTATGCTATCAGCACTAGAGTGGGTGAGCACTCTCCACATAAGAAAACACAGAGAATTGCGGTTCTTCAGCCTTGGTTTCATGATTTTGCTAACTTTTTGGCTGCTGATGTTGAACCACAAGATTTTACAGGTTACCGAAAGAAGAAGTTCTTAAGGGATGTCAGACACTACTACTGAGATGAGCTGTATCTCTACAAGTTATGCTCAGATGCTTAGTTCTAGAGATGTCTGCCTGAGGAGGAGATTCATAATGTTCTGTACCAATGTCATGGTTCAGATTATGCTAGTCACTTTGCTATATTCAAGACTGTTTCTAAGGTGCTCCAAGTTGGTTTCTGGTGGCCAACAATGTTCAAAGATGTTCATTCCTTCATATCTCGTTGCGATGCATGTCAAAGACATAGCAATATCTCAAAAGAAATTAGATGCCTCAGAACTTCATTCTAGAAGTAGAGGTTTTTGATATGTGGGAAATTGACTTTATGGGTCATTTCCCTATGTCTCATAAGAACCTTTATAATTCTTGTTGTTGTTGATTATGTGTCTAAGTGGGTTGAATCAATTGCTATCCTAACTAATGAATCTAAAGTTGTGTTAAAGATGTTTAGATATGTGATTTTCCAATGTTTGGTGTTCCTATAATTATCATTAGTGATGGAGGCTCTCACTTCATCAACAAGGTCTTTGATGAGTCAAACACAAAGTAGCCACACCATATCATCCCCAAACTAGTAGACATGTAAAGGTTTCTAACAGGAAAATCAAGTCTATCTTGCATAAAATTGTGAATGGTTCCAAGAATGATTGGTCTTTGAAGCTAAATGATGCTCTTTGGGCTTACATAACATCATTCAAGCCCCCTTTAGGTACTACTCCTTTTCACCTTGTTTATGGAAAAACTTGTCACTTACCTGTAAAACTGGAGCATAAAGCTGTATGGACTATCAAGTTGCTGAACTTTGACATGAAAACTGCATCAGAAAAGCCTTTCATTCAACTCCATCAGTCAGATGAGATTCGACACATAACTTATGAGAAATCCAAGACCTACAAGGAATATACCAAAACTGCTCATGATAAGAAGATCATTCCTAGAGACTTTCAACCGAATGATCAGGTGTTGCTCTATAATTCTCGCATGAAACTATTGTATGGGAAATTGAAGTCTAGGTGGTCTCGACCATTCATCATCAAAGAGGTGAGACCTTACAGTGTTGTTGTCCTCCATAACCGAAATCGTGGTGAGTTTGTTGTCAACGGTCAAAGGCTGAAGCCTTATCTAGCTACTTTAGAGCTTATAGAGGAAGCTCATATTTCTCTTGCTGATCCAACCTCTATCTAGAGGTAAATTCGTCAAGCTAATGACGTTAAACAAGCGCTGAGTGGGAGACAACCCACTAATTGGTGTTATATATCTATTAGTTTAGTTGTTTTGAGTCTTGTTTACTAACTTATTTATTTTTAGCTTTGAGTTCATTAATTGCTTAGGAAAATTATGCAGATTTAAAGATTTTACACGGAGGAGGCAGACCAATCGGTCTATAGCTGGACCGATCAGCCCATAAGTCTCCGTTTTTCATGATGTTTCAAATCAACCGGTCTATGCTAGACCGATCAGTCCAGATTTCTGGAATTTGGCCTAACTTCAGACCGATCGGTTCATTTCTTCATGCTTGATTCAAAATACTCAAACTGATCGGTCCACAGCTGGACCGATTGGTATAGGCCCAGGTAAACTGAAAATCAATTTCAAAATTAGAAATAAAACCAAATTTATCCAAGAATCACTTAAATTAAACCGTCTTCATCTCCCACAAACCCTAAATTGCGCCTCTCTCTCCTTTCTCCATTTTCATTTCATATTCTTCTCAAACTTCACCTCCATCTCCATTCTTCATCTTCCTCATACCTTGACCAAATTTGGTGATTCTTGGATCTATCTTCAGTAGATTTTCGAACTCTCTTCATTTTTATCATCCTCTTTTTCATTTGCACAAGGTATGACTCTAAATTCTCCTTTATTTGATCCAAAAATTTCACTTAGTGTTTGGATTTTGCTATTTGATTCGATTTATGAGGTGAAATTGGTTGAATGTGATGATAATCCGTCTTATTGATGTTAGATTGATGATTTCGATTTGCATTTGGGAATAATTTGTTGGAGATGAGATTTTGGAGTTAGAAATTGGGAAGTGTTTAACATTATAGGGTTTGAGAGGGATAACTTGCTTATTTGTGGCTAAAGGATGTTGTTTATTATCACTGGTGGAGTTTAGTTGCTTAATCTTTGCCTTGTTAATATTTGCGATATTCTCTTCTTTGATTTAGAGATTGTTGATTGCATAATGACTATGATTCTTGCTAATTTTTATGTTACTATTGCTTGATCATCTCTTATCTAGATTTTACATCTCTTGATTGATACTTTGTAACTTGTGTTGATGGATAATGCTTGATGTTTGGTGTTGTGATTTTCTATTACTTCTTTGTTGGTTGTCTCATAAATGTTTTCACTTGATTCTTACTAATTTTAATTAGTATTGCTAAATTATTGCTTCACATTCGCCAACTATAATGCTCATTTGACTTGTTTGTTAGCCTTACACTTGTTTACAACGGTTCTCATATATGTGATCCTTGTTAATTCTATATTAGCATTGCTCAATCATTGTCACTATTGTCTATTGTGTTTCGAATTGACCACTGATATAACTCGGTTATAATGCCTTATAGTGGGTATTTATACTTACTATTTGGAATTATTCAAGTGTTTTCCTTGTATTTTTGGTGTATTTTTAGTATTTTAGGTGTTTGGGACGTTCTGGAGCGAAAAAGATGGGTTTCAGAAGATTTCAGGTGCAAACATACGAAATGAAGATGGACGGATCGACCCAAACTGAAGAATGA
>OVAV01001285.1:0-11809 GCA_900406375.1 Iberis amara
TGTCAGTGGCAGCCACTTTGAAGGTTTTTTATGCGATTTTCTCCTTTATTAATACTAAGCCAATTCCTAATGCTATTTCTCCTAATATATTTTTTAACCTCATTATATTCCAACAAAAAAAAAAAAATCCATAAAAAAGGGTTTAATGGGATTTCGGGGCGTTTCCCCGAGGACTTGTTTTCCGCTTGAGCCCAATCAAGTAAAGTCCTCTTTAGTTGCCTTTCAAGTTTGAGTCTTTTCTTCGATATTACTTCAATAAACTTGTTTAAATCATTTGGATTATCATCATCTTCTTCAGTTCTATCTTCTTCAGATGAAGCTTCAGATGTTGATGAACTATCGTCAAAATAATCTGAGCCTAATTCTTCCTGAGCTGAAGTGATGTCTTTTGTTTGTTCTTTCCCTTTATATGATTTTGTGTCTTCTTGTTCTCTGGAAATTTGGAGATTATCGTGAGCCTTTTGAATGATCTCTTTGTCTGGTTTAGATGTCTTAATCTGATTTTTTGAGTCATAACAGTTTCATCCTTAGCCTCCGTATCTGTCCCTTGAGGCTGCTTGCCTTCATGATTCACTACCACATATGTTGGGAGCTTTTGCGAAGCTTTCCTTATCCTATAAATACGTTTTGAAGCAATCTTTACTGCGTCTTTACACAGACTTGAAGACTGTTCCTTTTTTGATGTAACTTCCTTTTTTTCCGGATTTGACAATCATCTAGTTTATGTGTGGTTGATTTGCAGAAGCCACACGTGATCGGAGCCGTTGGGCACCGTTTGAGAGTATGACCAAATTGGTCACAAAAACTACAAAGGGAAGGTAGCCAACGACTTGAAACCAGAATTCGTTGGACTTGTCCAGATTCAAAACGGGCATTGACTGCTTCCAGTAGGGATTTCGAGGGGTCAACTATCGTGAGGACCCTAGCTACTTCCAAGTTGAGCATTTTTAGAGTGTTCGGGTGCAAACAGACTGGGTCTCCGACTTGACCCGCTATATATTCTAATCCTTCCTTAGAGAAGAATTGAAGGGGTACGTTTCGAAAATCAAGCCAAACTGGGACAGCCTTCACCTCCGGCACTTCCAGCTCTAGTCCGGGTTCCCATTTTGCCACGAACATGGCTTGGTTGTCAATATGCCATAACCCTTGTTCCAGAACTTTTGAACGCGTAAGCTTGTTAGGAATTTTCATCAAGAACGCTCTATTAGAGATTTTAGATACGGTAATATCACGATATTTCCTGCTCCAAATCCCATTAATTATGTCGTGAAAGGCTCCAGGAGGAGGAGCTTTTCCATGAAATTGACCAATGATAAAATTTTCCCAATTTTGCTTGTTGTGATGAATTACTGTGTTTGGGATAGTGATACAAGATTCGCCTAAATCTAGGGTGAAAGACTCACCTTTCCTTTGCAATTTTTTACTTGGGCCTCCGACTGCTGCAAGTCAAGCAATATTTGTCTTAATTACCGGATTAGTAGGAGGTGAGATGGAATCTTTTAGGTCCAGATGAGATTTTTGTGAGTTCTCAACAGATCCTGAGTCTTGAGTAGTAGATCCAGACTAGCGCATCTAGGTCTTATTTATGCGGCAAGGTCGGAGCAGATCCGGTCATAGGGGCAGACGAGGAGCCAATGGTGACTGTCTTAGAAACAGGTGGCGAGCTTGGTGGAGGAGGGGAAAAGACAGAGCGGTGAAAGGTAGAAAGGGGAACGGAGGGGCGTTTTGCTAGGATGGATTTTCTCTTGGCCATGGGTTTTGCCAACACCGGAGGCCAGGGACCGGCGGTGGCTGAACGGAAAAGGTGGAAGAGATTTCTGGTAACAGTTACTTTCAGAGAGAGAGAGAGAGTCTGTACCTATACTTTTTCCTCAATCCAAAATATTTTAATTTTCGTATTAAAGTTTAGTAATGATTGCATGATGTGTTATCAAAATATGATTATATTTATTTTAAAAGTTTAATATATTGATATTTTTATACTTTATAACTTG
The DNA here is from genome assembly GCA_900406375.1 of Iberis amara. NCBI lineage: Eukaryota > Viridiplantae > Streptophyta > Magnoliopsida > Brassicales > Brassicaceae > Iberis > Iberis amara. Next base: position 1,995 of record OVAV01001285.1, read on the forward strand.
TGTAATTTTTTTTCTTCACTTTTTACAATCTCATAGCAGTTTTAGTATCTTATACTGTATTTGTTTATTAAATCTCATATATTATTTTAATCTATCTATTATGTAAATTGTGTACATATAATTTTTTAGTTATAGAATGATAAGATTAAGATATGCCATACTTTATAAAATATATTCTCCTAGTTGTGAATTTGATTATCTAAATATAAATGTTTTCCTTAACATATATAAAAATATGATAAATATTATATATAAAGTTATGCTTTGTTTAGATCAATGATATATGAGATGTAATGTATAATTAATATTTTTCTAGATTTTAGAGAAAATTGCTATATTTGTGGACTATAATTATTATTTTGAGTATTGTTATATTTGTGGATTCTTTAAGCATCATTGGCACACAATCTCTGCTTCAACAAAGGAATATATACATAATTTATTCAGCAACAACACTCTTCCCACTGATATTAATCATACCTTCCTCTGTTTAATAACTAAGACTGATAACCCCCAAAATCCCAGAGATTTCCGTCCCATAAGTCTAATTAATATGGCGTACAAACTCATTTATAAAATTATGGCAAATAGACTTAAACCTTGGCTTCACCAAATCATCTCAGTCAACCAATCTGCATTCATTCCTGACAGATTAATAACTGATAATGTTTTAATCTCTCAAGAACTTCTGCATTCAATGACGACTAGGAAAAGATCTCAACCCTTCATGGCCCTTAAACTAGACATAATAAAGGCATTTGACAAGGTTAATTGATCTTTTCTTCTCTTTATGATGAGAAAACTAGGTTTTGCTGAGCAATAATGTAAGTGGATTGAGTTGTGCATTACCAGACAACCATTTTTTGTCTTAGTCAATGGGAATCTAGTGGGTAATATCGTCCCTCAAAGAGGAATACGTCAAGGTGATCCTATATCACCCTATCTTTATCTTATAGTGGCTGAGGGTTTGTCATTTCTCATACAAGTTTTGGTCAAAAGGAAAATGATCCATGGTTTTAAAGGTAGTGGAAATGGGCCGACTATCTCACACATTTTCTTTGCGGATGACTGCTTGATATTCTGTAGGGCAGATATTAGAGAAGTCACTATACTTTTAGACAAGCTTAATCTGTATGGGATCTCTGCAGGGCAAGTAGTAAATTTCAATAAGTCTAACTTACTATTCAGAATCTCACAAAAATTAGCAAAGTAGGGGGTTTTGGCAAATATCTGGGTCTTCCTGAAATCATTGGTAGAAATAAGTCTGAGGAATTTTCTACAATTGTGCATAAGGTTAAACAGAAACTTGATAATTGGACCTCCAAAATGTTATCATGTGTAGGAAAAAGAGGAATTTCCTCAAATCTGTCATTACAGCTTTGCCTGCATACATGATGACATGTTTCATTCTCCCACAAACAGTAACATTAGCTAGGTTTCATAGAATAAGACTTCACAAGCTAATCTAGAAGGAGGAATTGGATTTATAAATCTAAGAGCTTTTAATATAGCTTTGGTTGCCAAGCAAGCCTGTCGAATCTTAACGCAATCAGCCTCTCTTCTATCTCAGGTATATAAAGCCAAATACTTTGCTAATCACTCTATATTAAATGCACAGATAAGATCAAACCCCAGCCATGCTTGGAGAAGCATTCTTAGAGGTCTTCAGTTGATTAAATCTAGAATCTATTGTCTGGTTGGCAATGTCAAGATAATAAGAATTTGGAAAGATAATTGGTTGCCTAAAGAAACATTTGCTCCTGCAACTCCCAAACAAACTATTGACCTTGCATTTGATACCATAGTTATAACTTTCCTCAATGAGTATGGTTCAGATTGGTGCCCTCAGAAGACTCAACAATACTTAACCTCAGAGGATTCACACTTATTACAACAGATAAGACCCTCAATCACAAGATGTGAAGATAGGTCAATGTGGAAATTTTCCTCAAATATATCATATTAAGTTAAATAAGAATATCACATAGTCAACCAACCCACTGGTACAAAAGATCAGATTAAGCTTATAAAACCATTGTGAAAGACAGTTTGGAATCTTTCTACTCAACATAAGATAAAGCACTTTCTTTGGCGTATCATCCATAATGCCTTGGCAGTTGGTTCAGCTCTACAAAGAAGAGGTATAAGACTAGATACAACATGTCCTATGTGCGGTGAAGCAGAAGAAACAATCAACCACTTGTTCTTCCTCTGTCGAGTATCGAAAAAGATATGGAATTTGGCTCCTGTTGACATTCAGGCAGATCAGAATTTTGAGCAAAGCCACTTAATCAACTTGTCATATGTGCTTAAGTATAGAAATTTAGGAAGTACAGAAAAAAAAGAAATACAGAGCCTATGTCTTCACACAGTCTTAGTTCCTATATTTTATGGAGGATTTGGAAGAATCGTAATGACCAGGTGTTTCATGGCACACAATGGAGGATCTCAAATACTATTAACAAAGCCTTAATTGATTGCTTTCAATGGAAAACATCTTTACAGGAGAATACTTTAACTCAGAACCATCATTGTCCAATCACTCATGTGATTCCAACTCATTTCAACTCTAACCATTGCCATGTCTTGTTAACAGATGCATCATGGCTGTCAGCAAATGATCGATTAAGCATAGCATGGATGCTAATGGAGGTAACAACATCAAGGCCTTTGGCAGACTTATCTTCAAGTCATCTTAGACAATTGCAGTCCGTGAAGGTCTTCTACAAATGCTTCGCCTTGGTATATCCACTTTTAAGATTCAAAATCTTATGAAGATTCTGCAGCAAAGTTTGGCAGACTTATCTTCAAGTCATCTTACACAACAAGGGAGCACTATAACCCTTCAAGATATGATAGCTCTAAGTTATAAATGTAATGTCTTATCTTTTGGTCATATTTATAGAGATCATATTTCTCATGTGAACTCTTTAGCTATCTCTGCTAGGATAAATAATTCTCAATATGTTGTAAAACTCTTCTACTAGTTTAATATTAGGGAAAATTTTTCAAAAATGTCATAAAAGATGGTCAACGTAACAGGAAATGCCACAAGGACAACAATTTTCTTCCAATACCATAATGGAGTGGCATTCTGGTACATGGCAAGTTACGAACGTGCCCCTCCTCGAAAATACGAGCGTGCCACTCTCCCAGCTGAACAAATTTTGGCGCCAAAACACATGTGCCTAGTATGCAGACAAGAACTAACAACCATTAATAAGTTATTAATGTCATTAATTACTATAATCAATGGTTAATAGAAGGATGGACATCTTTATTATCGTAGACAATATGTAAGTTTACCATTTATGATCACCGTGGGGGACGACATTGTCTACTACCATTATGAATTGTCTAATGGTGGTAGACAATTCGTAATGCTATAGAAGCAAAGTAATTTATGATGGACTAGTCGTCAGTTGAATTGGTCTATCGTGACAAAAAAATATTTAAAAGTTATACGTTGTTTGTAGACAGTTCAATTAATCGTGTCCATATTGTTGCCTTTCCATCCTTGAATAGTTAATCTGAATATAATATAAGTGCTGAAAATATGATAGATTGTGATTTGAAGACATTGTTTAGCCTTAAATCATGAGGATCTAAAAACATTGTTCTGAAAAATTTTAACCTATCATTGTCTAAACATAAACATGAGACCTAGAAAGTGAAATGTGAACACCTAAATGTGTGGTTGGATGTATTCCTCATATAGTTCAATAGCATAGCGGGTGCGCATGTTGTCTACCATCTCATCTGTGATTCCCTAGAAGTCCACCTCTTGTGCATGGAGCTCAATGAATTTGACAGTCAATAGGCCGCAATCTCTAACACGTTCATTTTGCGGTACATGAGGTAGCCTCGAATGGTGGAAAGCACCCAACATAGATAGCGTAGACAGTTCAATAAATTATGTATATATTTGCAGGCTCTGTCTGGTCTTCGACAATCTACGAGTTGAAATTTAGACAAGAATTGTCATGTTGTTACGATATAGACAAACCAAATAACTATAGACCGCTTGTGCTTGTATTGGGATAAGTACCTTCTTCCCTTAATCAATTCCTTGTGCGTCCTCGTGTGTGTTTCCTGTATCGCTTTATGCATCCCCTTGCCGAGAAAGTAAATCGCAGTGAACATTTGCAATGATGTTATTTTTCTACCAATATGATGCATCTGGTTTATTTTGTCTACCACTATGATGTCTCTGGTTTATTTTGTCTACCAATATGATGTATCTGGTTTGTTTTGTCCATGAACAATTTGTCTATGTATATATTGGCCATTTGTAAAGCATTAAAATTGGACTTACCAGTTCTTCATCTGAACTTTCATGACCATCTTCTTTGGAAATATTTGGAGTCTTCTGCACAAACCTATCAATACAAATTCAGTAATAATCGGTTAACGTAAGTCTGGGTTAGTGGACAACATGTTCTTACTTACCATGTCCATCAATACGAAGTTGTGAATGTCTTGAGGTTGTTGAGATGTAACCAGCTGGTAATTTGGAACTGGGATCTAAAAGGTTGTCCACCAAATAAAAACCACATTTCGTGTCTCTTGACAGTTATAAGAGATCTACAGAGCATTTAATGGACCGGTTTTCCCGAAAGAGACGACTTTCTGACTGGTAATTCCAGTAGTGGACCACAACAAGAAGCTTTTAGGTAGTTTAAATATGGTGTACCTTTGAGCGCGTCAACTAGATCTAGAAGAAATTCCGGTCAGGAGTAAGAGTTAATCCGACCACTTAAGGATATCTATTCGTAGCGTACAGTCTTGGTGGGAGTTTTGAAGGCTCAAAATCTCTAGACTCTCTCTCCTGGATCGTTTTTGATTCCTTATCTGCAGATGCATGTAGCTCTCTTTTTTCTTTTGTTGTGATTTTCTCACGCTGGTTGATGTCGAAATTTTCGTCTTATGAAATGCAGTAGAATGAAAAAAAACAAAGAAAAAAAGAGAAGATGATAAAGATGATAGAGACTTGATGAAGAGAGAAGAATAGTTAAAGAGAGAAGTGGGTAGTGAAGATGAAAGATGAGAAAAAATCGAGCAGAGTGATGGATTAGACAGGTGGGGGTCTAAAAAGAAATTAAATTAAAAAAAGATGGAAATTGAACAGTTAAAAGACTCGAGTAAGAGATCACAATTGTCTTTTTTTCACAATTGTTTTTTTACTACCAATAATATGATATGACCTAAAAGATAAAGACATTATGGTATATCTTATAATTTAGTGATACTTTTTATGGTAATGTTGGTAATTTTGACTTAATATTATTATGGCGACAAAAAAAAAAAGTGTGATAGCATAAAATCTAGTTAAAAATTTACTTAAACCCAAAAATGAACGATGATGTTTTAAAGTATGAGTTGATGGTGTGAGGAGAATTTATTTTGAGGAAGACAGCGAGACAAGGATGCTTCGTAGGGTGATGTTGAAAGCTAGAGATATTAAATCGACGGTGGAGAATCGGAGATGGGCTCGTGACGGCAACACTATACAAAAAAAGCAATGAATGAGTTTTGACATGTGTCGATCCTTGGATGATAGACTCTGATAAATCCATTTGATTTTATTAATTTGTTATAAGTATTTTTACTTTATTAATCGAGTTCAGAGAATCATGTGACTAAAACCTTAACTAGGTGAAGCCCCCCTACGAAGAAAAATTAGCAACTTACTGGATTACACTTCTTATTGCTAAACAATGTAAAGTAAAACACCTTTCTGTGATTCATTCATCTTCTCATAATAATATAAGGAAATTGCTATATTTGTTTTTAGTTTTCCAATTTTGAGTAATAGATGTTTCTTTGTTATTGAAATTAAAATACTTATGTAAATATCTAATAAAAGTCTCAAAATTGTATAAATGTTTATTACTCTAGTTTATGAAACACCCATGTCAATGAAAGTTAATTTGGTATGAGAGTTTGAGAGACACAAAAAAGGATAAACTAAATAGAGTTTTAAATATAAGTTATTTTGTTTTCTTAGGGTTCGTCCGATGTAAGAGATTGTGTCTGTCCAAAACTCTTAGTGGTTTTTGGTTGGAAACGTACATTGCTTCATTTTGACCGGTAAGTAGGTGATGGACATGACAAAGGTATGCTTCAATTAGAGTAACTAAACATAGCATTATTATTATTATTATCATTCTGTTTGGTTATATATAAACAAAACCATATATATTTTCTTTGATTTGTAAATTAATTATATTGAATAATTAACACTTATCTCGTTTTCGCATTAATTATAAGCGGATTTGCATGCGTTCTATTGTCCCTAACTTCGATTTAAGAGTATGGTAATTTGATTTGTGCCTAAGTTAGCTTACGATCAAGATAAATTTAGCTACGAGAGTATGAGAGAAAAAGGAAGGCACATACGTAATTAACTTCTTTTTTTTATTATCAGATCTAGTCATATACTTCGGTGTAAGATGACGATAATTGATTGAAGATGATGTGCATTTAACCAAGAAAAAGTGTACTATTTATTAATTGATATGTCATATCGATGATATTCTGTTTTTTTTTTTTTTCTCTCTTTGTACTTTGTACCATATTTTTTGTTTTTCTATATAAATACCCAGAGAAAAAAACTGCAAATATTCCTCGTTGATAATATACATGGCATGATAAGACCAACAATGGTACTATATATATATATATATATTTAGTTTCAAAACATTTCAAGAAAACTAAGGGAAGACATTCAACTGAAGTTTCTCAAAGAGTTTTATCCAAAGAACAAAGTCTCTGTATAAGGCATTAACATTATGATGATAAGACGCGAGCGAGATCTTCTAAGGCATAAAAAGAAAAGTTTAATAAGAAAGAAAGAAGCACTTGGAAACACTCTTTTTGCTCTTTGGGAACACAGGAGTCACATGACAGGACCCATTGTGGATAGATCCAACGGTCAAAATGAGCTCTCAAATAAATAAAAGATGATGTTACACGTTGGAAAGAAAGAAGAATCTCGATGCTATCAACTTGCAATTAGAACAACATAAATGCCACGTGAAATATTATCATACACGACAGCTAAAGTTGCCAAGTACTGGTGTTGTGGTCCATTGGCGTAAGCTGGAATCGGACGTCGTGGAGCGTCGGGGAAGGAATAAGAACCGTCGGATTATAAGTTACTAAAAATAGACGGAAAGGGTCCACTTCACGAAGTAATGAGGAAGGGGGCCTCCTTGCCAAAAATAGAAAGATGGATGGGTTTATCTCCAAACAAGTCACGTCAGGGTTTATTGAGTGGGGTTAAGTTTTTGGGACCAGCCTCTGTATTTTCTACCTCTCCTGCAATGTATGTACCCTAAGTTACTGTAGTTTGTAGTAGTAGACTCATAGTCATCATGGATTAATAGGATTTCTGCTTCCACGAACAATGTTTTTGAATAGTAAACTTTCTGTAGTGCTTTTATTTACAACTCGACAAATATTCGTATATAAAAAGTTTGAAAAAGTCGACTTTCTCTCTCTCGCCGACGTTTAGACTTCTCTTATTTTCGTCTCAGTCGGCACCCAGCGGCCCTTCTCTTTTATTTTCTTTCTTTTGTACATACCAGATCTATCCTCCTTAGGCTGGTCGGTTTTGGCTCCATCGCCACTTTTAGACAATGTCGCGATGAAAAAATTTATGTCGGCGTGGATGTCTTTCCTCCGTCCTCGCTTCACCACTCTTGGACCCACCTTGCGCTTCCACTTGTTTTTTCCTTTGCAGGTCTGCTTTATGGCGATTTGTACAACCTATAGGTTGTTTGCTATTATGAAATCGGGGGAAAGATGTCGATTTCGTAGTTTTTCAGTGGCTGAGTCGGTGGTGGTTATGGCAGTCCGGATTTAATCGGTTGTGGAGGGTGTTTTGGAGTGCAACTCTTCGATGGGAGTTGTTTGCATGGCCGAGTTGCTTCTTCGTCGTCGTCGGAGGTGAAGCATGGTGGTTTTCCGGCTTGCCGGCTCTGGTTTGTCTGGATTGTTGATGGGTGGCGGCGTTGGAAATGTCAACCCAAGTGGGACATCCACAATCTCCTCCCTGTTGGACTTTGGGATGGACTTTCATCTGGACCTATTTTAGCTTTTTTGGAGGTTCAATTTTTTGGATCAAGCCCTTTACTTATTTTGTAATAATCTCACTCTTTTTTTTTGTTAAATTTGATATTAATATGTTTGTATTACCTTTAAGATTACAATTCTTTAGGTACATTTTACTTACTATAATCGCATGTATGAGTTTTATATTCTTTATCAGGGATTTAGAGGAATGTTTAATGTTTCTTAGTCTAGATTATTCTAGACTATGTTTTCCTTTTACGGGAGTTCTTCGCTTCAGCGACTTTTATTACTTTTTATATGAGGTCTACTATCCTTTATGGATTTCATTCTTCCTCGTAGTGGGATTTCATGTACCTTGTAATGAGTTGTATTTTCTAAAGTATTATAATATATTTGATGAAAAAGACAAATATTCGTATATACTTGACTAATTTTTAGATTTATAAATTATTAAACTATATTTTTCATCATAAAATATAAAACTACACTCTTAAGTTTAAGCTATCATTTAATTTGTGTCATTATATGTTATTTTTGAACAATAAAATATGGATATCCTATCACACTTTAGAGTTTCTTAATTATTAAAAAAAAATTCTATTTTTTATTTTTTAAGACCATAAATCATCATTTTAAAACAACGCATCACACTACATCACACATAAAATATATTATTATATTTATTTAGGGATTCTTTATCATCTCTATTTTTCCGCTATTGGACTACATCTTCCTTCTGAATAAATAATTTACCAATAAACCTTTCCACCTTTTTCTGACATGTCATCGATTGATCTACTGCTACACCTTCATAAAAATCATAATAAGTTGTTATCTCTACCTCTATAACCTCTTTTTTTGTTGGATAAATGTATAAAGATTCTTGCTCGTCTACATGATAAAAGCATCATAATAGTTTTTTGTATCTCGATATATTTTTGGTTTGACTTAGATGAGATATTGAATTTTTTTTTTTTTTTTTGCCATTTTAATATAAGAAAATGGTAAATGATATGTTATGCATATGATTTCATTATAAACATATCAGAATGAATTTTTTGATAAAAATGTAGAAATACTTAATTATTTATAATTAATTTAAATATAATAAGGATCAAGTGGCCTAGTGGTTCTGTCATATTTGTTGCCTTGTTACAGACTAATGATCAAACATAGCCACTCACTATGCAAATATATTTTTCATATTTATGGAGTTTGGGCTACTGGACCGGTCCATTGTAGTTAAAAAATTAAAGTGACAAAAAAATAATTTAAACATAATACCTAGTATGTTTTTGGAAAAATTAGAATAAATCATAAAACCAATAAGGTTGGAGAAACAAATTGTGTTGCATTGGTAAGAAAAATGATGATAATAATAGTAATATAACTTAAATTTTGGAAAAGAAGAAGATGAAAAGATAAATTGAATTTAATATTTATTGTATAACTTAATAGTATTTAATGTGAATTTAATTTTCAAGCTTCCATGGATTAAATATTATTCATTATGTTTTTCAAAATTTTAAATTATTTAAATTAAAATATAATTAATGTTATGTTTAACATTAATTCATTGACACAAGGCGGCTTTTCAAGTAACTACATGTAGGGGTGTCAAATTGGGTAAACCAACCCAAACCCAAGCAAACCATTTGTTTAATGGTTATGAGTCAACCCAATCCATTAAAAAAAATCGTTTGAATCAACTCATAATCCATTTAAATTAATGGGTTAAT
>OVAV01001286.1:0-10469 GCA_900406375.1 Iberis amara
TTTCTGTTGTTCAAGCAGAGTTGTCAATGCAGCCCACTGTTATGCACTGAAGCTCGGCACGGGAGTGATGATTAGCCTGTGCAAGTTGGCGTGATGATTAGCTCTTCCACGTCCTCTGCCTCTTCCACGTCCTCTTTCTCCAACTTGATTTCTCTCTGAAAACCACTCTGGAAANTAATGAATACAAGATATAGTTGTGCGACTTCTTGCTTATATGAAGCAAGTTTAGCCTTCACTGATGAACTCTCACTGCGTTTTCCACTGAGAAACACTTTTTCAAATCACACCACATCTTGTACGCAACTGGAATGAATGGAATAGAAGATCGAATCGACGGTGATATCGATGTTCTTATCCACCCGACAATCATGGAGTTTACTGTTCTCCACAATTCTGCTTCTTCTTGGCAGGAAGAGCATTCTCCAACTCTGACGCCCATTAACCATAGTTTTCTCCTATCAACGCCACTGGCGAGATTGTTGATCTAGGATTCTCTAATGATGACAGATAATACGGCGACGTCACAGACATCGTTTCTGATTTTTCTCCCATCGTTTTGCAATACACAAAGAAGAAATTAGGTATTTGACTCTGATACCATGTGAAGAGATGAAAGAATCGAGCTTGTTATTCTCAAAGGAGGAATTGTCAATATATACAATCCTACGTTTCTATCTAAGGCATATTTCCAAATCTTTGTATTGCCTTACACAATATAATTACAATATCACAATCACAATCTCGTTGATTATCCATATCTTCTCAACAAAGGCTAACCATTCCGATGACTTTTTAACCATTTTCTTTAAGTCAGTGGAATCCATGATGAAAATCATACAATACCGGTTTTTCTAAATCAAAGCTTGCATAACTCATATTAGACTAAGTAATTCCACATAGAGTGGAGTCAGACCTCGTATAATACCTCGTGATCTCATAATACCTATCATAATTCATACCATCATATAATTGCAAGACTCATCCTAACCAAACGATCGTATCACTTTGTCTCCAGGAGTCATCAACAAAGCAACCGACATGATAGTCTCGTATCTCTTCATTGAGTTTCGTCATTGCCACAACCGGACGCACTCTAGACACCTCGAGTGCATGGTTGGCATTAAACCACGCAGTGGATTCTTATGTTACAAGAGTTAAAACCTCTGGCGATTCCCATTTTTTATTGTTAAATAATTAAAAAAATTCTTTCTAAATGTACTATAAAATTCATGGGGTAAAGCCGAAAACATTTCCTCCATACGAACTATCCCCACTTCCAGATATTAGATAAATTATATTTTCATATAAATTGTCTAACCGAAAAACTGATGCAGTAGTAGGGATATTTGATAGTGCCCAACATTATAGTATCGGTGGACATTTAAAGAGAGGATGATTAAGTGATTAGTTCTGTTAGAAAAAATTTAAATGGATTAATGTTAAAATCTAGAAAGAGACACCAAAACCGAAAGTTGACTAACCAAACACTTTTTCGAAAGTAAGTTCTTAGTGGAAATTTTTTTTAGAATATCTCAACTAAATCATATATGCCAAACCAAAAAAAAAAATATATAACTATNAGACATTTAAAAAGAGGATGATTAACTGATTAGTTCTGTTAGAAAAAAATTTAAATGGATTAATGTTAAAATCTAGAAAGAGACACCAAAACCGAAAGTTGACTAACCAAACACTTTTTCGAAAGTAAGTTCTTAGTGGAAATTTTTTTTAGAATATCTCAACTAAATCATATATGCCAAACCAAAAAAAATATATATATAACTATTGAATAAAAACCCTTTAGATTATGAAAATTTTCTATCAGGTAGTGTATGACTACATATCCTACGTAATAAAATGTATTAAAATCATCACCAAGTTATTAACGCCGTGAGAGATACCGGCTGATTACATGGAAAGATGGTACCTTCTCCCTCTTTTGAGTGACACGTGAATAAGATCAAAATTGCTCACTTGTTATTTTCCTATTTTTTCAAATTTCAAATCATTAATAATTGATTTATACAATACTTAAATAAACTATTCATAAGAATACTCAAAAATTTAAAAACCTAAAATCATTATTATCGAAATTTCATAAGCATCAAAATATAAAAGATAATAATATAAGTATTCGATGATTAGTCTAAGTATATGTTGTCTCAACGTTTTGTTCGTATTATCATAATAAACATCGAATCTTGATGACAGCTATAGCCTATACGTTTCCAGAAAATATGGCCTCGTCTTTCACAATAAAGTTATTTTTATGCGTTCAACAACAAAATAACATCAAGAGTAGATGAACAACTAAAAAGTTTAAAAAATTCGTAAATTATATTTTACCAAGAGTAGGAACTCAGCGCAAATCGTGCACATTTAAAGACAAGTCATAAATTATATTTTATCCAGAGTAGATGAACTAACAAATTAAATAGTCATTGACGTTTTTTTTAAAAAAAGTCCTCGTGCTTCCGTTTATTCCTTTTCGTAGGTTGGTCGTCTTTTGTGTTTGTTTCTCTTTCAGTGGTATATCGGTAATCAGGCTTGGCGTCGTGCGGGATCGGCTGTCAAGTGGTTTCGGCCAAGACCAGTCTATAGGGTAAGCCACATAAATAATTGATTAGGACATCCAAATTTAGAAGTACTTTTTAAAATTAAATTTATTGTGTATATATTTGTAATAAATTATAAAATTATTAGACTTTTTCACAATTCTAATATTTGTGGAGCTCTTTTAATAATAAATTGAGCTTTGTCCAACAGATATTAACTAATTTAAATATATTTTATAATTATATTATTAGTAAATTGATTCAAGAAAAAAACATCACCAAACATTGTGCTTCTCGTCATTTTGTTTTCTTTTTTGTCGAATGCTTCTCTTCATCTTGTTCCAAAAAATTAGAGATATGCGTTCTCAACTTTTTTTTAGTTTAAATAATTGTAGTTGAAGCTGATCAAGAACTATTTGCGGTCTACCATGTCACAAGAAAGATTGAACGAGCTTGTTTTTTTGCTATCAATTGAGATATCTGTGGTTGAAAAACTAGATTACATTAACTTAATGAATGATTTTGCAGGAAAAAGTGTTAAAATAGCTATATTTCACCAATAAAATTTATTTTTTGTTGATTAGTCTTTTCTATATAACGTGTTTGAGTAATTTGAAGATTTTTTAGATTTTAAATTTTTTTAATTATTTTAGTATATATTATTTTGGGATATATATATATATATATAAGGGCACACTTATGAAAATTGTTTAGGGCATCTATAAATATTGGACCGACATTGGTTCCGATGCGAGATTTTGGTCATGTAGCGGTCGTCGGACATTTATGGTTGATGGTTTCGGTAGCGCTAGTCTGCTTTCACCTCGACTCCGGTTTTGGTGGGTTTTCGCACTTGTGTTTTNCTACCTGCTCTGGTGTTCTTATCTTGGCCGGAGGTCACTACTTGGTTAGTTTCCCTTCTCTAAGTTTGGTTTATGGTAGCGTCTTGGTCCAGCTTGTAGAAGTTTCAGAAGTCGATAGGTTATGTTTGGTTTGGTTGTTGGATAAGGATCGTCGCTAGGCCTATTTCTAATCTCTGCCTTGGTAGCTTTTGGTTTGTGTTATTGTGTTTTTAGACCAGGCACAACTGTTATTTTGTTTTGAGTGACTTGGCAGTTTGTTATTGGTTGTTGGGTTCCTTATCTTGTTTCTAGTTCTCTTTGGCCAACAGTTTCGTTTTGAGCTTTAGGGTTTCTCCGGGTAAAGAGGCAGGCGCCGAATGTGCAAGGATCGGTACTTGTTTGACGATGTGGCATAGCTACTTTTGTTGTCAGCTTTGCGGGTTCTTCTCATGAAGTATGTTTCTTTTGGCTTTTTGAGGTCTGGTTCGTATAGAGCTTCAAGATAAGTTGAGTCTTTTATCCCGTTTCAAATCAAGCTTGTTAAATCTGACAGTTACGCTAGACCCTTGTAGGTTAGTCCTTAAAAGATGCAGCCATCGTTAAAGCTTATCTCATTTGATGGTTTTTTATTGTTCTCGCATTTTTTAGCCTTTGTATTTCATTGTAGCCTCCTTTGTTTAGGCATAACTTTCCTTTTTGAGCTTTGGTCTTCGGAGATTTTTAGTCTTTCCTCCGACTTCAATTTGTATTCTCGTTTATTAGATATTAGATAATTGATATTTTCATACAAATAGTCTAATAGAAAAACCGATGTAGGGGTTGGGATATTTGATAGTGCCCAACAATATAGTGTCAGTGGGCATTTCAAGAGAGCATGATTAACTGATTAGTTATATATCAAAACATTTTAATAGGACTAAAGTTAAAATTTAGAAAGAGACACCAAAACCGAAAGTTGACTAACCAAACACTTTTTCTAAATTAAGATTCTTAGTGTAAAATTTATTAAAAAATCTCAAATAAAGTACAGTGAAATTACACCGAATGATCCATGTTGTTAGTGATACAACTAACTTGACCTAAAAACTATGGCATGACTAGAGTAACCCACATTGTTGGGTGAAAGGTATAAAAATGATGAATTTTTGAAACAATTACAGGGTTGTCAATTTTAAATATGTGCATAATGTAAGTTCTCATTCTCGTAAGTTCGTTGTCTCTCCAAAGTCATTTATCAGATTTGCTTATTTGATCTTATTCTAATATTCCTCATCTGTCGTATTTATCGTGTGATTTGGGTTTAGGGTTCAAGCTCATTCAATGTACTGTGATTCGGTTTTCATTTAGAGACGAATCTGGTTATTTTTGTGGGGATTTCATTACTCAAAGCTGTATTTTTGGCATAGTTTAGATATGATAAAGCAGATATTTGGGAGATTGCCCAGAAAGCCTTCAAAATCATTGTAGAACGACTCAAATGGTGAAGATGTGGTTAACTCCTATTACGCCCCAAACTCAACAGCATCAAGTTCACATGTAGCAAATGGGACTCTAGCTCCTAACTCATTGAACTCTAATAGGATCAATCAAGAGAAGATTCAAGCCGTGTACGAGGAGAAACCAAATCTCTTTATAATTGCCTATTTAAAGGGTTTAAAATGAAATACGGAGAAATAGAAATCTTCTGGGACCTTCCGTGCATATACAGGGCAAGATATGAATTTTGTGCAAAATTTGGGCAAAACGCGGGATTGGATCGATAGAATGATCATCTCTTGCTTCTGGATTTTCCAGAGACAAAGGATCGATCAATCTCCCTTGCACATGCTTCTTTTGAAAATTAGTTTGACTAGTCTTCAGTAAAAATGCCATATTTTTTTATTACACTGTTGGATTGACTTCAAACAAGCTCTATATGAAAGCTAACTCATTTGGCTATCTTGTGTCAAAACGTTATCTCGATCCAATGATGAGAACATCTTCAAAATTTGGCAAACTTCTGACCTTTCATTTGACTCTACATTTGCATAGGTCGATTTGCATCCAAAACGTCCCAAAATATCTCAATCTTCCTCAAAGCCCCCTAAAACCTTAAAACACTCGATAAAAGACTCTAAAACACATTGACTCGATAAAAGACTCTCAAACACTTGATAAAACCACGTAAAAATCGAGTAAATCAACTCCTCCAAACTTAGATCTTTGCTTCTTCAAGTAAACAAAGACCAAATCTAGAGAAGAGGTTTGATAAGGACCACACAGGAAACTCGCAGAAGCTCTGAAACCTCATTTTAGAAATCATAATCCAAAGACACCAATCAAAGACAACCACCACATTGAAGACATACACCACCACTTAGCTAAACAACATGCTTTCTACTCTAAATTCTCATCAATCAAATTATTTAGTATTCTCAACATGCTCTTAATTTAAATTCATTAAGTACAAAAGATGCATTCTTACCTATGGGGTATTGATCAACGCACTTGAAAAGTCTTCCCCTCAAGTTTCCCAAGCCAAACAAAGCATCAAGATCTTCTGATCCCTTTCCTTCGCGTTTCCTCACTTCTTTTTATTCTTTTTCTTTCTTTCTGCTTTTCTTTTTATTTTTTTATTGTTTCTGCTTTTAGTTTTTTACACTAAGTTATGGGACAAGAGAACGAATTTCGAGAGCCGTTCTCAGTCCCTCTTCTACCTTTTACTTTTATTACTGAAGGGAAGGAGAAATCTTCTGGATGGGCCTGAAAGAAAGACACATAGTTGAAAGTATACCAACACCATAAATAAGAGAATTAAGATCAGGTTAGGTCATATTCAAGTTAGAGCTAGCATCAAGTCACCAACATTCGAAAAGATAAGAACTTTCAAAAGCACACCAGTTAGCAAATGGGGTTATAAATCAAACAGAACAACTAATCAGATATCAGTAGTTAGTGAAAAATAGTTCTAAACTCACACGCGGTTAGTAATCATCATAGATCCTTGTCATGGTTCCTTAGACTCGAGTCAACAAAGAAAAAATTTGGAAAAATTTCATCAAAAGATGAAAATAACAATAGATAACGTCACTAGATAGGTACTCTCCCTCAGAATTACTTCACACCATCCCTGTGTGAAAATAAATCAAGAAAAGGATGCAAACTGACTCAAATAAAAGAAAACTTAAAGAAAAATAAAAGAGAAATAACAGCTAACCTAGAAGAAAGATTAATCGATCCACAAAGGATCGATTGATCTCATCCTATGTATGTTTCTAGGTTAGAATATCGATCGATCCACAAATGATCAACCATTGTTTTGATTGTAAATTTTACAGGAACATTAGATCGATCGATCTCATCTGTATGTGGGCTCAAAATCGACCATGGATGGATCGACCCACAAAGGATCTATCGATATGTGGTTGTTGTCATTCCGATGAACTGTTGTAACCTACTAAAATACCAACAACTCAAAACCAAGAATTAGTAAGTTAGTAAAAGCATAGAAGAAAAACAAGACTCAAAACACAAAACAGTGGATTGACTCCTATTTGGAGGATAAATGAATCAAATTCTACCATTTAGATACTTTCGGTCTTATAGAGAAGATTGGACCAAGTGTCTCCGTCTGAAGCTATCCACGAGTTTGGGACAGAAAAAGGAGGAAAATAGTGGGTCAAGGACGTGTTTAAACCCTACAGCAGCCCTCCAACTCATAGTTACACCTCATGCTTTATTGATTATTTTAGAACTACTTAGGTGTCACTTTACTTAGTGGTTGTTTTGGAGAAAGCTTGATGTCCAGTTCGTGTGGCAACATCTTGGGCATCTTGCAGCCTTAATTTACACGTCATGGTGTATGTGGAAGCACCTTAGGTCATCCTTAATCCTCCCTTCCACCTTGTGCACATATATTGGCCTTATAAGCCATCTTTGTGTCTACTTAGCTAAGTGCCAAGCTAAGGAAGTGTCTTGGTGTCACAACCATGAAACTTGTCCCCTTATTAGTCACCTCCTGATTTTATAACTCCCTATATAAGGTAGGGGTCGAGCTCATTTCTAAAGCACACCAAAACTTCCCTAAAAACCTTAGTATAGAAAAACGTTTCTTAAGCTTTAGAAGAAAAGTTCAGGAGCCAAGTCGACCAAGTAACTGTAAGTTCGGCCATGTGAAGTAGAACATGGTTAGGTTAATGTTTAATTTTTTTCTTTTAATTAATGATTCATAGAGGTTTAGTTTTCGTACTTAGCCACTTTCCACTTACCGTTATAATGTCGATTTCTGGTAAAATTAGACTTACATGGTTATGATACTAGGTTGAATATTAGGCCCTTATAATGCTTTATTGTTACTTGATTAATTGCTTAATTAGATAAATACTTAATCGAATTAAACGTGTTAGGGAAGCACGTTAGGTATTGTGATAATTATCAAATATACATATTTTAGTAATGCCCGTTAGGTATGATGTTGAATAGTAATGCTCATTAGGTATGATGTTTAATAATGATTATGCATAGTAATAGTAATACATGCTAAAGATGGTAATGCATGGTAGACATTATGTTGATTATTGATTATACTTGTGTTGCTGAGTATGGATGTGATTATATAACAAACACATAAAATATAAAATGTGAATTTGGGTGTAGGAGTGTTATGTGCTCAAGGTTCTGTTAGTGAAGTTACGAGAGAATGCACTCATAACCGGATAGAGTGACATAAGCTACCTACTTGTCGTGATTCGCTTAGTGGAATGTAGTGTGTCTACTTCCATAACCGATGATGGCAGTTGATGTCTGATCTCCACTTGCTCGGGACGACTAGCTACCGTCTTAGACATGCATGACGATGCAGTGATTGGTTCCGTGGCGAGATGGTTGGGGCCTAATAGGGTTGTACCTACTCTAGCCTGTGTGGTAGAGATATGGTTGGGTACATCACATTGGGTGAGATCCGAGTTAACATATTTTCGAACTATAAGTGATAACCTTAAAATTTAAAAGCTATAAAGGCAACCTCTGGTGATGGGAGAAGAGCCACACGGGAAGGGTTGAAGTGTCGTGATAGGTGGGTTGGACATGGTGGTGGACCATGGTTACTTGGTGGTGATGAAGAAAGAGTGGTGGTAATGTGGAAAGGGTGGTGATATCGCGTTTATTATGTTTACATGCATTTAATTGTTGCATTTGATTGTTGTGTGTTGATTGTTGTTTTGGATTTGGGTTGGGCGTATGATGTTCATTCATTAATGCTTAGAGACTCAGTTCTTACTAAATCATCTTAGATTACTTATCATGCTACCTTTTTTACAGGTAACTTTAGTGGAAAACCATATAGGGTGAAAGGAAATTAGGTCGTTGGTGTAGATTTTCCTGTCTTTTGTAAAACATGTAGGTTATATATTTTGTAATGAGTAGATTAGAGCGTTAGGCTTATGATCAGTCACCTATATAATATTTCAAATATAAATAAAGAAACTTTTCCCAATACAATTGGGTCTCATCTGATATTATCCTAGTCCTGGCTAACACGCGCACGATCTTGTAACGGGTTGAAAAGCCTTAGACCGAGACCGAGCAGAAAAGTATTCGTGGTTGGACGACTTGGGTGAACAAGTCTTTCTTTGAATCCTCGGTTGGCCGACTATGAGCAACCATGTAAAGCTTCCGGGCCGTCTAAGGATAACTACTAAGTCCTAGGACGGTTCAGGGTTGTTACATATATCTTCTTATCAGCTCAGGTTTTGAGTCCTCTCTATGTGGTGGCTTTGTTAAACTTGCCTCAGAAGATATCATTTGTTCTAGTTAATCTTATATTTTGTGACGCTTGATTGTATCTGGGTGAGTATCATTGTGAGCATATCTAAACTCATTAGCATTGTAATTGATGGAAAATCATACTAGTACCCTCGAAGATCACAACAACTTCCACTTGCCATCGGCGTATGGTATGATGCAGTGTGGCAATGGCGAGTAGTTTGGTCAAAGAAGGTGATCCATAGTTTTGTCTCTACTCCCTTATTGAGTTGTTGTGAGGCTTTTATCTTGTATGTATGAAATATCCTCCGTCTTCCAACTGTATATGACCTATTAGCCTAGGATGTATAGAAATTATTGTCATGGATTTCTTCTTAGAATCAGAAGCAAGTTGTGTCTTGGGATTCCAGGAGATTTTTTGCACATCGTCTATCCTCCATTAACCAGCTATTTTAGTTTTATAAAGTTAGGTTTGACCCAAATTTTGATAGGGACGATTTGGTGCTTTGAACCAAATTTGTAACAAGGTTTCGTCTCTATTCCAATTGCTTAGGTCAAAAATATGTAGTTCTTATGGAAATCTTTCCAAGGACAATCTATAGAAATTTGAGTGGCTTATGTATAGAGATTTTAGGAAAAGCCACTCTTATTTATATGATGTGGTTTATCAACCTTTTCAGCTAAATTGAAGTCTTGATGATTTAGAAAAACCATTTTTTCAGCTAACGTGAATACTCTTGTTATAGGTAAAGAGATTGAAGTGAGATCGATGTCCTCCTCAAGTTTGACATCATACTGTGTGGAACCCTTGTCTAACTCCCTTTGAAGCCCTGAAGAACTTGTGTTTGTTTTAAGCTATAGTTTCATTTGCTTTAAACATGCTTTTTATGGTAGTTGTGAGAAAAAAAAAACTTATTAAAGATTATGCTTATGATTAGAAAGAAATGGTGTATAAGAAATGGTGTATGTTCTCGTAAGAATGACAAAGTGATCTCTGAACAAACTTTATTGCTTTGTAGAATGATCTGATTATTTCCTTTATGATGGAATAAAACGATGAGTTTTGTACAAAGTCGATTCAATTACGGAATTGAGTTTTGTTGTGATAAAACATGATAGTGGTTTCATTTGGGGTACGTAGGATCTACGATCGAATGATGAAATCGACATCAACGTTGTTCTTTTGCGTGTAATTAGTGACAATGGCCAGCAACCGTTATAAAAGTTTAATTTAATTTTTCTTATATATATATATATATATATATATTTGGATAATTTTACTTTATTATTTAATATTATTTAACGTTTTTTATGACTGGAGAGTTCTGGG
>OVAV01001287.1:0-13798 GCA_900406375.1 Iberis amara
TCGAGTATCCAGACCTCAAAAAAACATGCTCATTCACATAGACTTTCACTTGCATCTTATGTTTTCTCTTCTCGTAGGAACAATAAACTCTCCAAGAACATCTAGACTCTTCATCAGAACATTTAGCACCGATCTTCGATGATTCTGACCTATACATCTTAATGACATATCCTGATTTCAGAGAGTACTTGAAGAGTGCCAATTTGAAATCAGCAGCACATCCATATGTTTTTCCCAATGCAATCAACTCCTCACTATGTACTGAATTCGATAGCAACTTTTTGCGCCCAGCCTCTTCCTTGTCATCATCAAATGACAGTGGATCAAATATGTTTTCATCATCCCATATATCATCTCTACTGTCTCCATCACTCTCATGCCTTTCATCTCTAACAATTTAATTGAAATAAACATGTAAGTCTTTACATGATTCTTCTTCTACACCAAGCCTAATTTCATCATTTTCAGTTTGCGCATCATCACCTTGTTCTTCGACAACATCCTCACAATTGTCTCCACCATCTATTTCTGAACGATGCAATGCACGACCATGACTCTCACGCATAAACTCATTAACGCCAACACTCTCATTTCCACGCTCATCATCATCTCTTAGAAGCAAATTAGGTCGACGTGTAGGACGCTTCGACCGTCGTCCAACCATATCTAGAAAACAAAAACGTGAAAATGAGTTAACACGAAGTCTGTGCATATTATTCTTTAGTAATTAAAGAATCAAAAAACTGATGTTTGTGCGTATTGACAACAAGTGAATAATGAGTTAATTTGTTTTCTAGATTATTCAAGTGAATGATGAGAACGTGAATAATACTCCACTACAAACGATTATGCAATAAACATGACCAAGAAATAATACTTCTATTGAGATCAATGGACGAAGAACTTCCTTTACAAAAGAATCGAACCTGTGCTCCACCTGGAAAGAATCGATCTTTTAGTGTAAGGAAGAAAGAGATAAAGAAACTGATATTAGATTTTCACGTTTTAGGGTTTTAACGTGACTTGAGTTCTTTTTAAAAAAAAGTTAACGATTTTCTTAACAGTGTTAAAATTAATTCAATTTTGACTAATTTAATGTTTAAATTAAAAAAGTCAACAAAAATACATGTTTTAAATGGTTCCAAATAAAAAAATTGAGATATTAAATGGCTCAATTAAAAATTTATGGTTTAAATGGCCTAATTTTAAAAGTTAGTGTTTTTTTTTATTTACTTTTTTCCTTTTTTCTCACTTAAAATAGATTATTACACAAAAGATTTTTTTTCCAAAACGTCGTTTTCATCATTTTTTACTGTCATCGGCGGTATTGACCACGTGTTGGCGTCGTTCTCCTCCCTATTTTCTTTCGATTTTCTCTCAGCTTTTTCTCCTTTCGATTTTCCCCTTATGGCTTCTAGGCCCCTCCTTGGTCGGGTTTGAAGAGACCTTTGCCACACCAGAGCTTTTTTTTTCCACGATGATTTTGCTAGTTGTTGGTTCTTGTGATGCGATGAGAGGTTGCGTCCTGCCTCATTGCGTTCTCGCTTCCAATTCCGGCGACTTTGCTTCTGGTTTGGTCTGTCTTCTTCTTCGAGTCTCCGATGATGGTTCTCTAGTTTCTTTTAGTGTCTTTGGCGTCTACCGTCTTATCGGTGGTGTTCTTCTTTCACAAGTTCCTTTTTTCCGATCTTATAAGGTAAGGTTAAAGAACCTCATCCTTTCTTTGCTTTGTATAGCCGATTGGTTAGGTTTGTGGTATTAGGGGCTTCTCTTCTCTGCTCAGGTTTAGTCTTAAGGTTAGTTAGGTTATCGGTTTGGCATGGGTTTTTTGGTGGTTAGGCTAGAGATTGATGGTTTATCTTTTGTTGCATGAAGTGGCTTTTGAGTTTTCTTGGCTTTGTTGCTTGTGTTCTTGTTGTTCGGTTTGCCCTCTTTGTTCAGTTCCAGTTTCATTCTGGGAGTTTTAGGTGTGTGAATTAATTCAACCGGTTTGATTTCGATCGCTCTTTGTCTCTACGTCTGAATCCTGTTCGATGACGACTCTTTGTTCCGTGGTCACGTTTATCTCGACTTGTCGTTTTTGAAGGTTTGTTGGTGCTTTATGTCAGTTATGGCCTCTCGGTTTTGAAGTTTGCGTTGTTTTCTCTGTGAGATAGTCTGATTAACTATAAGAAAATCTCGTTATCACTAGAATAGAATATCAGAAGTCTTTGCAGTTAACGTGGGTGTAGTCTAATTCATGGAAATCTAAGCGATGAAGGCTTTTGACACTTTCTTATACATTTTGTTTATTCTAGTTTAGCTATGTTTTTCCTAATTCCTATGTGTTTTTTAATTTGATAATATCTTCCTCTCTCACATTAGAGTTTTGGCTTTGGAAAACTTATGTTTTTCATTTAGTTTTCCAAATCACCGATTTTATTATTTCAATCGGTAAGAAAATAGGATATGAAATTTTGATGGATAATAAAAAGATCCGAGAGGAAAATTGAAATACCTCCGTGCTACGGCTCTCCTGTAGGAAAGAGTCAAAAGACTTTTTGTTTAACAAAGAGACATAAGCTAGGGTTTCATGCAACTGATTAGGCAGTAATTCGACTCTCTTTTTTTTTCTTTCCCACACAATAATTAATTTTTTTTTTTTTTTTTTTCATTTTCTGACAATCTGGCAATTTAGAAAAATAATAATATTGTGTGCGATAATCATCAGAGAATAGAAATAACGTAGCTACCTCATCTCCCTCTTCTTCTTTTTATTTTCTTTTTTTCTTTGGGTCTCTTTTCTCTCATTTTCGTTGATAGGCGATGTCGTCTACCTCCATTTTCTCCGGCGCTAAGTTTTCTCCGATCTTAGCTCCCTTTAACTCTGGAGATAGCCGCCGCTCTCCATGTATAAAAGATAGCCGGAATAAACTTAGGTTTAATCCTCCGTCGCTGAATCGTATTCGCGTCGAAGCTCAGTCTTTAATTCCGTCTAATAGTCTTTGGTAGGTCTCAATATCTTTAGTTTCTTGTAATTTCAGTTTATGTGGAGCCCTATATTCCGAGGCGGAGATATTTATGAGTAATTTATCATCGTTTTCATTTTGTGGAAACTCAAGTTAGTTCTTGGTTTCAAGATATAGTCACCGATTCTTCTTTTTTTATTATCAGTTGTTAGTTTAGCTATATGTGTTTATCTTGTGAAAATCTGGTTGCAGTGATATTCTGGAAAAGTATTTTGAATTCGGGTTGTTAATTTCTGGATTAATTTTGTGGTGCAAAGGGCAAAGCAAACTACGAACAGGGGACATTTGAAGAGGAACATTTTTCTGGGGAAGAGAAGCGCAGTTTTTAGAGGAGAAGATACTGAGACATCACTTTCGAAGGGAGGTAATTTCTGTGTTACCTGTAAAAAGACTCAAGCTCGGTTTAGAAGATCATTTCAGGGAGCCTTTGTGGACAGAACTTCCTTTTGGTTGTCAAAGTCTCGTTTGACGTCTTCTGTGGTCCGTAAGCTACTTCATTTGCCTTCTATGTTTGAGGCTTGCGCTTTGTTTGAACTATGTACTTAACAGGCTTGCACATTTGCCAATATTTCAGAGAACACAGTCTCAGATTCTCAATGCAACAGTTGGACCAGATGAGCCACATGCTGCTGGTACAGCCTGGCCAGATGGAATGGTTGCAGAGAGACAAGATGTAGATCTATTGCCACCTGAGATAGACCGGGCAGAGCTAGAAGCGTTTCTTGGTGCTGAACTTCCTTCTCATCCGAAATTGCACAGGGGACAATTAATAAATGGGCTTCGGTATCTTATATTGCCAAACAAAGTTCCACCAAACAGGTAAATTGGGTAGAATGCGTGCAGTCTGTCTACTCATCATACTCATAATGGCTGCTTCCTGCAGTAGAATGCAAATAATTAACTTGTTTTCTTTAGCGTAATATTGATATATTTGTTTTTTCCCTATAAGATGTACAAAGAAAATAAATCGATGAAGATTATTTATACAACTGTCCCATTATAGCTTCAGTATACCTGTAAGGTCTTGCTCTTGCTTTTGAAATATGTGGTGCAATGTTTTCAAATGATAGATTTGAGGCACACATGGAAGTTCATGTAGGATCAATTGATGAGGAAGATGATGAGCAAGGGATTGCTCATATGATAGAACATGTTGCATTCCTTGGGAGCAAGAAACGCGAGAAACTTCTTGGTACAGGTGCCCGCTCAAATGCCTACACTGATTTCCACCATACAGTATTTCATATTCATTCTCCAACTCACACAAAGGTTTGTTTTCTTGTGCATCTGATGTCATATGTATTGAACTAGCTTCTTTTGGTTAGTCCAGTTTCAAAGTTTTTTTTGTTGCCTCTTTTCTTTGTTTTAGCAAATTTAGTGCTCATAGTAATAGCACCCGTTTTACAAAATTATCACATTCTTTTCACTCTTTTTCTCCTCTTCATGTCCTTCCAAAGAGACTATATTTCTCTATCAGAATGTCGCACGGTATATTTTTTCTTTATGAGCAAACATAGTGGGTTTAATGTTGATCTTCATATGTTTATGGGTCTTGAAGTCTATTTTTGTTTGAGTGTCTAGATGTTACTTTGAAATTTTTGCATGTGTCCTTACACGATTGCTTATCATCTTGGCTAGAGTTGGGCAGAGAAAATACTCATTTCATATTAATCAAAGTGCTAAACCTTTTCAGGACTCTGAGGATGACCTCTTTCCATCTGTGCTCGATGCGTTGAAGGAGGTATGAGGCATCGATTTTTCTATATAATATGATTTATTGTCATTATATATCCCTGAGTTCTTTCTGTACCAAAATTAGAATCTCTATTTTCATGGACTATGGTTCATCTGGCGGAAAAAATATTTTTCTAATGATTGCAGATAGCTTTTCACCCAAAATTCCTCTCTTCCCGAGTGGAGAAAGAAAGGCGAGCCATACTTTCAGAACTTCAGATGATGAATACAATTGAGTATCGTGTTGACTGTCAGGTATTTGTGAAGAATATCTTTCTATATGTCAGCATAACAGTTCTTTCTTTTGGCCAGCCATATTTTAGTAGATAATCATGAATATGTTGTGTTTTATTTGTGGAGACTAGTTATTGCAACATCTACATTCAGAGAACAAGCTTGGCAGAAGGTTCCCTATTGGATTGGAAGAGCAGATTAAGAAGTGGGATGTTGACAAAATTAGGAAATTTCATGAGCGATGGTACTTCCCAGCGAACGCCACACTATATATTGTGGGAGACGTTGACAACATTCCTCAGCTAGTACACCACATTGAAGTATGATATTTTTCTTTTGGTCTCTTTATTCTCATGAAGTAAATAAAGATTGAGTTGAGGTTTCGTAGTTTCTCTTGACCAGCCAATTGTTCTTGCATAGGCTGTCTTTGGAAAGACTGGTTTGGAAAATGAGACGATACCCACTTCTCCTACTCCTGGTGCCTTCGGTGCCATGGCTAGTTTTCTTGTTCCGAAGCTGCCAGCTGGCCTTGGTGGAACCTTTTCCCATGATAGAACAAATGTTGATCAATCTAAGATAATCAAAAGAGAACGGCATACAGTTCGTCCCCCGGTTGAGCATAATTGGTCGCTTCCTGGAACAAGCGTTGATCTAAAGCCTCCACAGATATTTAAACATGAGCTTCTCCAAAATTTTGCGATCAATATGTTCTGCAAGGTTTTTGTTATTATCTGTTGATTTCTTTTTTTTTTTTGCTGTGATATTATCTTTTGGCTTTTATCTTTTTGTTCAGATAATTTAATATGAGGCGGGCAAGTTAGAATGGTAGTTTTATTTTTATGCAATGATAACAATTTTTTGGTGTTCTTCCAGATACCTGTAAACAAGGTACAGACATTTGGAGACCTGCGTAATGTTCTGATGAAAAGAATATTTCTCTCTGCCCTACATTTTCGAATTAATACGAGATACAAGGTATGCGGGTATTAGGCTGTTGCTTTTTCAAAGATGTTTGTTTACATATTTTACTCTAGGGAAATAGTTGTTCTCAAGTTCTTGTACTGTGCATTTGGCTTAGTCTTTTGTAGACTAAAAATGATTACTTACTGAAATTATAAAGTGATATCTTTCAAACATATAACTTTACCTTTCATTATCTTGATGTGCATTAGTGAGAATAATTAATCTGTTTTTAGTTCATGGATGTAGCTATATTGTATACTGAACGCTTTTTGAATCATGTGCATTGTTGGTACTATCCTTTAATGTGGTAATGTTTTTTTTTTCCCTTTCAGAGTTCAAACCCACCATTTACGTCAGTAGAGCTGGACCATAGCGACTCGGGAAGGGAAGGTTGCACTGTCACAACTCTTACTGTGACTGCAGAGCCCAAAAATTGGCAAAATGCAGTAAAAGTTGCTGTCCAAGAGGTTTGTTTCTTATCGTTTATTAACATTTATCGTCATTATGATTGGTTTTACTTTTTGCTTTGTTGGACTGATCATTTTGACTTGATAACAAATGGATTAGTTGAAAAGATTACCTACTGGATTATTAAAGAGAAATGTCATTTTTTCTTTGCTTATGAGAATCTGTTCGGCTAAGTCTAACATACATTTGTGCTCGTAGGTTCGAAGACTCAAAGAATTTGGTGTTACCAGAGGCGAACTTACACGCTACATGGATGCTCTTCTAAAAGATAGTGAACATCTTGCAGCTATGATTGATAATGTGTCCTCCGTTGATAACTTGGATTTTATTATGGAAAGTGATGCACTTGGTCACACGGTTATGGATCAGACGCAAGGACATGAGACCTTGGTTGCTGTAGCTGGAACCGTTACACTTGAAGAGGTGGGGTTTTTCTGTTCCATGTGTTCTTACCAGCTCTTCTTATAGAATATGGGACACAAAGATAACTGTTGATTTCAAAAATTTCCTGATATTTATCAACAAAATATGCATACACACTAGTAGATTTTATACACTTCTGGTGTATGCTTGTTATGATTCCATGCATATCATACTAAAAAGTTGATTTGATTTAATTGTTTTTATTCTGTTTTGATGGTTCCTCGTCCAGGTAAACACTGTTGGAGCAGAAGTGTTAGAATTTATTTCTGATTTTGGAAGACCCACTGCACCTCTTCCTGCAGCAATAGTTGCTTGTGTTCCCACAAAGGTGCATGTTGATGGAGTTGGTGAGAGTGATTTCAATATATCCCCCGGTGAAATATTAGATTCTGTCAAATTGGGATTACTGGCACCCATTGAAGCTGAGCCTGAGGTGTTCTTTCTCTCGTAACTACTTTAATTTTTACTTGGTTTATTCAACTATAGAACATAGGCTAGTTCTAAAACAACTTTTTGCCTCCTTGTAGCTAGAGGTGCCAAAAGAGTTGATCTCTCAATTACAGTTGCAAGAATTAACCTCGCAGCGAAATCCATGTTTTGCTCCTATTCCTGGATCAGGTGTAACCAAATTGCATGACAAGGAGACTGGGATCACTCAGCTTTGCCTATCTAATGGCATAACTGTAAATTACAAGGTACATCTTTCAACTTCTTACCCGCTTGATTGCTCATTTGAGCATCTCCATGGTGCATTTTTTCTACATGAGAAGACATATTTTCAATGTTTTATCTTTCTTCAGATATTAGCTCAGAGTTGGACATTAAATAGAAATGCTACAAATTGTGGAGTTGATGGATACTACAATTTATAATTTTGTTGTTGCATCTCGTATGTTTAAAGACCCTTTGAAATTTCTCTTTTTGATATAGATATCAACAACCGAGTCTCGGGCAGGTGTCATGCGGCTTATTGTTGGTGGTGGCCGAGCTGCCGAAACTTCTGATTCCAAAGGAGCTGTTGTTGTTGGTGTTCGGACACTCAGTGAGGGGGGTCGAGTTGGAGACTTTTCAAGAGAGCAGGCAAGTTAAGCAGTAGATAACTGCACTGTGATTTTTTTTTTTTTTATACAGTATAAAGAAGGATATGAAATAAGCTGAAAGCCCTCTGATTTCTGTGTAGGTGGAGCTTTTCTGTGTAAATCATCTAATAAACTGCTCTTTGGAGTCAACTGAGGAGTTCATTGCCATGGAGTTTCGATTTACTCTGAGAGACAATGGAATGCAGGCTGCTTTTCAGCTACTTCACATGGTGCTTGAGGTATTAAATAATTTGTAATACGATGTCATAATGCTCTGCAATTCTTTTATCTGCTTATTCTTTTTCTTCGCATTCTAATCTTTTCCTGATAAAGAGTGGTCGTTCTCTGGTATGCAGCATAGTGTCTGGTTGGAAGATGCATTTGACCGAGCACGGCAGCTATACCTTTCGTATTATCGATCAATTCCTAAAAGCTTGGAGCGTGCAACTGCTCATAAACTCATGACTGCAATGCTGAATGGTGACGAGCGCTTTGTTGAGCCGACACCTAAGTCTTTACAGATGCTGAATCTAGAGTCTGTGAAAGATGCAGTCATGAGTCATTTTGTTGGGAACAACATGGAGGTGATTTCTTAAACTTGAAGCTGATATTTGGTTGTCAACTAGTACTGATTCATTTTATTTTCATAAACTTTTCTGTTGGTCTTTGTTCAGGTAAGCATTGTGGGCGACTTCTCAGAGGAGGAAATTGAGCATTGTGTCCTTGATTACCTTGGTACAGTTAAAGCTAGCCATGATACTGCAAAGTTACCAGGATCTGAGCCTATTGTTTTTCGCCAACCAACTGATGGTTTGCAATTTCAACAGGTTAGGAACACAGCAGTAATGCAGTGACTTCCTACTCTTTGGTTTCTGCATTTTCTTAGATATGTGATCCAAGCAGGATATGTTGACATATTTATCCCTGGACAGGTATTTTTGAAGGATACTGATGAGAGAGCATGTGCATACATTGCGGGACCAGCGCCAAATCGTTGGGGCTTTACGGTTGAGGGCGATGACCTTTTTGAGTCTGTCAAGATGCTTCCTGTTACTCATGGTAAGTCGCACCCTTTAATGGAATAGACATAAAACCAGGAATGTATCTTCTGTAATCCTAAAGAAGTTTAGCAGTTAACTCTCAGATAAAGTAGCTTTTAATATTTCATGCATGCACAATGAAATTACAGATGGACTTTTAAAATCGGAGGACCAGTTGCTAGAGGGAAGAGACATGGAGTTGCAAAGAAAGCTTCGTGGCCACCCTCTCTTCTTTGGAATTTCAATGGGTCTTCTCGCTGAAATCATAAACTCAAGGTAACTCATTGTTGAATGGGACCACTTTGTTGTGAAAGTTGAGTTCTTTTCTGATGTGTTCCAAGCAGAATTTAGGTATTAACATCTCTTTTGGGAAAACTCTCATCTATTATTGTCACACCTAGAAACAATGTGAAGAACTCCTCTTATATAGGTGTTAGAGTCATAATAAAATAGAAAACTCCAAACCCTATATAAGGAAATATAGCTTGTAAGTAAAACTCACAATAAGAAAATAACTTAAACAAGAAATGAAAATCTGTATTGTGTTAGCTTTTGGGTCGTTCGCCATTTTCTCACATATGTGGGCTTATCATTTTCTCTGGTTAGTTTGTGTCCGGATTTTGCTCAGCAATTAAACTTAGAATGAAGCATTGTTTAGCAAATTAATGCTTTCATTATGTGTCAAAAAGATGTCTTGGGTTAACAGAATGCTTGCTATACATCTAATTGATTTTTCAGTTCAGACCTCTACATATTTATTTTACTTCCTCGAGTAGCTGAAAGATAAAATTTTGCATTGTTGCAGGCTTTTCACGACAGTAAGAGATTCTCTTGGACTGACATATGATGTATCGTTTGAGCTAAATCTATTTGATAGGCTGAATCTTGGGTGGTATGTTATATCTGTGACTTCAACCCCTGGAAAGGTGCAGTCTTCGTCTTTTGCTTACATACATGTGCTTCTCTTATATCAACAGTTTTCTTTACCAAGTTTCTGATACTCCGTCAGGTATACAAAGCGGTTGAAGCCTGCAAGAGCGTTCTTAGAGGTTTGCATAGCAACCAAATCGCCCCTAGGGAGTTGGATCGGGTTAGTTGTCTCTCCTGCCTCCTCAGTTCAGCTCTTGTTTCTTTGTTTTGTTTGTTGATGGAAAGTGGAACTTTTTCTGAATTAACAGGCAAAGCGGACTCTTCTTATGAGACATGAAGCTGAACTCAAGTCCAATGCCTACTGGCTTAACTTATTGGCTCACTTGCAGGCCTCTTCTGTTCCAAGGAAGGTGATACCAACTGTTCTGTTCTTAATACAAGGGGGACATATTTTTTTCTGACTTGACAATTTTTGATGGGATTGCTGTTTTTTTGTTGTTATAGGAACTATCATGCATTAAAGAACTTACTTCATTATATGAAGCAGCTTCAGTTGAGGACATATACGTAGCTTATAATCAATTGAAAGTGGACGAGGATTCTTTGTATTCCTGCATTGGGATTGCTGGGGTTCAAGCTGGTGAAGAAGTTACTGGTAAGTGTCAATCTCTTGAACAAACAAAAAACTGTCTGTTTGAGATGAGAGTATGTGGAATGAAATTATAAACTGATGTGCAGCTTTGACGGAAGAGGAAGAAGCAGAAGATGCTTTCTCAGGAGTTGTTCCAGTGGGAAGAGGCTCATCGATGACCACAAGACCAACAACATGATCCACAGATAGATTTGGCTTGTAATATAATGTAGGTGAAGGCATGTGCCATAGTTACAACTTACAACAGAGAGGAAAGCAGATAAATAATCACACTCGTGGTCAGGGGCGGATAATTTGTATCCCGGGCACAACTTTTTTAAAAATATTTGTGAAATTTTAAATCAAAAATTACAATAATTTTTTTATATATAAGTTAGTTTTTTAAAGTTCAATATGATATAGAAAACATTTATATTTTTCTTTTCTTGATATTTTATTATATAATTTTCGTGAAGGGAAACATAGTATTAATAATGATATCCAATGCAAATTTATCATTGAAAAACATATAAAAATGTAGAATGTATCTAAAAGTCATAATTATAAGAAAATAATGAATTAGAAAAATGAAACTCATTAATAATCTATGAAATAGGTATAGGTGCAACAAAACATAATCAAACTACAATAGTATAGAAAAACTAATAGAGGTGACCAAAAAACAGATAAAACAAAAAAATAACGTAATTAAAAAATGAAAAAATTGATTAACTAAGGAAAAAATATATGAAAGTAACAAAAAAAAAAGTAAATAGTAAGAACCATTACAACATTTAAATGATGTACCAGAGTGAGCACTTTTAAGTTTTATCCATTAAGTTATCAATTTTCTCAAATTACATAAAAGACAAAATTCACCAAAAATTTAGTAGGGGGAATGTGACACTTTTCCCTTGCCTTTAGATTCGCCTATGCTTTCCGAGCACCCGTAATCTAGTGGCACAGACCCCGACTTGTGACTCAGGCATTCTTGGTTTGATTCATGACCAGTGCAAAATAATGTAATTTATTTTTAATGATGTCAAAAAAAATTTTTATTAGACTAGTAGTTAATTACAGATAGAAAATATCATATGATTCGTGGTTACATAAAGAAGCTATTTTGGCATAAGAGGTTTGTATACTTGTGAACATCATTGGTGAAAATTGACCACATATTATGTAATACTATTCATTTATTGTCTCCATATTTACATCACTGTAAATATACTTCGAATGTGATGTAAGCGAGTCTTATGTTCTAATGTTCATTAATTTTTTCGAAATATTAGGAAGTGGTTATGGCATAGCCGCATAGTGGAGCTGGCTAATTTGGTGGCTTTAGGCCGTGAATGTATTGAAACTTTAGAAGAGAAAAGAAGAAATGTGAAATATTCTCATTAACTTGTAAAATGACTTACAATATTGTTTATATACAAATTGACTTAAGTGCTAACAGTCACTTAACCACCTAACAGCTACTTAACTGCCTAACAACCTTATTAACCAAATATGTATAATTGATCTAATATCCCTCCTCAAGCCAAAGAATCAAACACTAATGTGGGATGATACAGGCTTGAAATTGATAATCTTTTGAGCAAGGAATGAAATGGACCAGGTGGTAATGGTTTGGTCATAATATCAGCATGCTGATTTTGAGTAGAAACATGAAAAAGCTACAGAAATCCAATCTTCAGTTGATCCCTTACAGTATGACAATATGATTCTATGTGTTTTGTTTGCTCGTGAAACACATGATTGGTTGCTATATGAATAGCCGACTTGTTGTTACATAATAGCTTGACCTTTGATTGAACACAATTTCCCAAATCTGTAAGCAATTGATGCAGCCACAGTAATTCGCAGGTGACATTGGCCATACTTCTGTATTCAGCCTCTGTGCTGCTTCGACTAACCACATCTTGTTTCTTGGATCTCTAAGTAATCAAAGACTGTCCTAAGTACACACAGTAACCAGTTATGGACCTACGTGTATCAGGGCAACTTGCCCAATCAGCATCACAAAAAGCATTAAGGCAAACTTCATATTTGGCTGAGTAAAACAATCCTTGACCAGGATTAGACTTGAGATATCGTAAGATACGATGTGCTGCCTGGAGATGCACA
Source organism: Iberis amara (assembly GCA_900406375.1). Taxonomy (NCBI): domain Eukaryota; kingdom Viridiplantae; phylum Streptophyta; class Magnoliopsida; order Brassicales; family Brassicaceae; genus Iberis; species Iberis amara. Next base: position 12,581 of record OVAV01001287.1, read on the forward strand.
TCAGTAGGAGCAGAGATATACTGGCTTAGATGATGAACTGAATAGGTAATATCTGGCCTGGTGATTGTTAGATATAACAGGCCAATGAGAGTTCTATAAGGCTTTGGATCATCTAATAAGCTGCGTGTACTTTTGCTGAGATGAGTCTTTGAATCCATTGGTGTAGAGGCAGGTTTTCAGAGCATATTTTCTTTGTGAAACAGATATTCCTTCTACATTGTGGGCTATCTCTAATCCAAGAAAAAATTTTAATGCTCCAAGATCCTTAATCTTGAACTGAGCACTAAGAGAGTCTTTGACAAACTGAACCTGTGTAGGAGAATTACTAGCAATCATAATATCATCCACATATACCAGTACTGCAGTAAAATCAGATCCAGAAGCTTTGACAAAGAGAGTATGATCAGCTGTAGATTGAATAAAACCAGCTGAAAGTAAAACCTTTGAGAGATAGTGATACCATTGTCGAGATGCCTGCTTGACACTACAAGAAAACTGCTCATTGATAGCATTCCGCGATAGCGCTAATTTCAGTTTTGCTGTCGTAGGTGTCTCTCACATTTCATAACATGCTCAAAACGCTATGGATGTTGATGAATAAGCGGGAATGAAAAGATTTGTCGCGCTTTGTAGATTTTGGTAACACTTTACTAAATCTCTTTGATTATATTTTTTAACAGATGTTGATACTCAATTATAACGCTAATTCTAAAGCTAATCTATTAACTAAACCTCTAAAAATTTTCTAAGTCCTAAAAATTTCCCTCTTTCTCATTTTTTTATTTCCCTCTACTCTTTTTCCCTTTTTCCCTCTTCTCTTTTTCATCGATGATGATGAATATCATCTCTAATCTCTTTTCTCTTCTTCCAGATACCTTCAATCGACGATCCCTCATATATCGATCCCTAAAATATCTCTCAAATCTTAGCTCCTGTCATATGCATGTCTCTCAAATCGACGATCTCCTCTAGCTAATCGAATCAATCAAGTCTCATGTTCGGTTCTGTAAATTAACCCGAGGAGCTTACAGAGAAGATGAGAGAGTGTAAAAGGTATATGGTTTTGACAGTTGATTTAGTTTCGATCTTGACATATGATAAAGTAGCATAATCCACAGATTCGATTTCTTTTCAGGCTGCTTTGAAAGTCGCATCACAAAATCATGGAGAAAAGTAAGGAAAATGATTCGGCTCTTCACACAGAAGCTTAGGTACTAA
>OVAV01001288.1:0-13795 GCA_900406375.1 Iberis amara
CTATTGAATGAAGATCTAAGCTATTAAACTCCTAAACATCAAATTCAATCATTTAATCACCCTAATCTACCTAACTCATTTGCTTAGGAATAGACTACTCACTAATCATGGATAAAACACAAGTTCTAATGANATCATGATTAGAAACTGAAAATATAAGAAGAATCACAATCAAAACAAAGATCAAACTTCAAAATAAGCAAAGATACAAAATGTTCTTAAGAGAAAAAAAGACAAAGCATAAGATAAGAGATCCCTAAAAATTAGGTTTAAAAGCCTTAAATACTAGTCCACTAATAATCTGGGGTTAACCCAAAAACATGTGGGTTAACCCATAAAAAGAATTGTCAACTTTGAGTTTTGACTTTTCTTTGATTGATATCGGCCATTTCACCCGATACAGCTTCTTGGTATCGTTTCTTCAGAGACTATGTCGGCTTCTTCAACCAATACACACTGGTCGATATAGTGTATCGGTTGAAATGTATCGGTTGCATCAGTTCGGGCTTGATTCCTCAGAATTTGTATCGGTCAACATCAACCGATACACATTAGTCGATATCAGCATATCGACCTTTGTGTATCGGTTGCTTTTGCTTGGCATAGATCCTTCAAGTTTTGCATCAGCTCCTTCTATCCGGTACTTCTTGGCTGATATTGATGTATCGGACCATATGTACCAGGTTGCTTGGTCGATAGCCTTCTCTAATAGATTGTATCGGCCATAGTGACCGATACTTCTTCCTAAAACTCCTTTTTGGTCACTTCTTGACTCCTTTTCATTGGTTTTGATCCCGATTCAACTCCGCACACCTCAAACATTTGAAACTTTCAATGATATGCAAGATGCAACCTATCTAGACCTAAATGCAAGCTAAACAACNATGCAATCAAAATCAGTGATAAAAAGCATAAAAGGTAAAGATATCATCCTCGTTAATACAAGGCATGTTCTCTCTGTTTGGTTGACTTTCTTGTTGTAGTATTTGGCAGCATGTTGCTAGTTATTTTGTAGTCATACTAACGGATGTTCTCTCCGTTCATTTATCAGATACTCATAAAATATAAACTTTAACAATAAGTTAAATTCGTAGTGTCATACATATAATGAACATGTGGTAACTAGAATAGCAAGGTTTTATCTATAACACTCATACGCTCTACATGGCTAATGAACGCCTTGGATGGGAGTCTTTTAGGTAACACATCTGTTACCATCATATAACACCTATACGCTCTATATGGCCAATGAACGCCTTTGATGGGCACTACAGGAAATCATTCAAAAAACGACAGCCAATACCTGTTGATAAGGCGTCTGTAAAGTAGTATAAACGACATATTAGCGACGGAACAAACCGGTCATATGGATAACGCCGGTAAAAAATATATGTCGTATTCGTGTTCTTATTTTTAAGACATATTTTTTTTTGATTAATTATTAAATTCATTAATCAAAAATAGGATGAGATTATACAATAAAATCGCCGAATCTAATAGGCTATGAAATTGTGCAAAACCACTAACGGAAAAATGATCCTAAGGCAAAAGAGAGTGCTCGAGCATGCTACGTTAAAACTTGAAAACTAGAAAATCCTTCGGGATAAAACTAGTTTCAGGGAAAAAGAGTACAACGACTCGAACATAACGTTAGGATACACCAAGAAAATAAATGCCATAACACAATTGGTAGCACGTAAAGATGTTAAATAGATTGCCAACGTGAGAGAATGCGGCTGGTTGGTGAGTCCACCATTGGTGACAGGCTTGCTAAACGGTTGGAGATGACGTGAATGATTGCTAAAGGGGTGAGAGTGTGAGAACGATGATATTTTCCACGGATGCGTCTATTTCGCTCTCGCCAAATGTTATATATAGTAGCGTGACGACATAGTTTCATAATTGTTTTGTCCACATGGGAGAGTGACCCATTGCGAATGGCCAATACTCTTTCTTGCCATCATGGTGTAAGACTCCTATGTGATATGGTGGAAGTGATGTCCGACCATACCGTAAACGGGTAGGGGCAGGCGTAGATCTATCCCTAGTTTCTGTCGCTTCACCACATAAGACGCATTGTTGTTGTAAGTATTGTCTTTTCCAAGCAACCCAATAGGAGCTAGTATNTAGATCTATCCCTAGTTTCTGTCGCTTCACCACATAAGACGCATTGTTGTTGTATTCCCCAATCTCGCATCATAACACCCGTTGATAACCTGTCAAGAAAAACAAGCCAAGAAACAAAGGCAAAGCAAGGAATAGCTTGTGAAAACCAAATCAAGGAACACCAATTAAGTGTAGGTTGAGAGATACGTATCTGTTGCCAGATGTTTTTTGATGAGAAGACTGGTTTGTAGAGATCGGGTCCATGTTTCCATAGCAGGATATCGTTTCCCGCCTTCGGTAGTGGTATGGGCAAGCGAAGTATTTGATCTACTACGTTCCGGAGATTGGCATTTCTCGGACGCCGAATTAGCCATTGTATATTGTTTGTGGCATTTGCAACGCAAGAGCAGAGCATAATGCCCAACTCACAAGGGCCTGTTGTGCCGAAGATCGAGTATAGGGGACCTAGAGATCTCCAGTTATCGAACCAAAATGATGTGCGAACGCCATTTTGAATGGTAGTCTTGACGAATGTATATGCGATGGGTCGGAGCTTGAGGAGCTTCCGCCACATCCATGAACCTTTTGTGCAATCCTTGACATCCCAGAAAGTGACTGAGCACAGTAAGTATTGTCTTTTCCAAGCAACCCAATAGGAGCTAGTATTTGAAACCGTACGCCATATTAGAGATAAATATATGATTTTGGCTGAGTCTTCAAGTCTTCGGATACCTAATCCACCCTCCTCTTTTGGCCGAAATACATCGTCCGACAAGATCTTTGAGTGTGTGTGTGAAAGTGGAGATCCAAACCATAGGAAGTTGCAGTAAAATTGTGTGATGGCCAAGAGACATGCCTTGGGGAGATAAAACATAGATTGCCAGAAGTTAACCGTGCTCACTATAATAGACTTGATAAGTTGTAGTCGACTTGCATAAGATAATAGCTTGGTTGCCCAATTGTTCATGCGAGAGCTGATGCAATCTAGAAGTGGTTCATAGTCAAGTCGAGTCATGACCTTGGTGGTGAGCAGCACACCAAGATAACGAACTGGAAGGGAGTCCATCTGGTATCCGACCAGTGTAATGGTATAAACTAATCGGGCTGATGGTGAACCGCTGATGTTGATAGAGGACTTGTTATGATTCACCTTGAGTCCTGACATTTTCCCGAAAATATGCATGACATGATTAATTCCGTGTATTGATTCTAGTTTGCCATATGTAAATATAAGTATGTCATCTGCAAAGCATAAGTGGCTGCTTTGTTCAAAAGCTTAGACAAAACGTTAGTGAAAAGAACATAAAGGTATGATGAAAGAGCACAACCCTGTCTGATGCCCCGATAGCTTTTGAAGAATCCAGCGGGCTCGCCATTGATGGATATGGAGAATATTGTTGTGGAGAGACATATGTGTATCCAATTGATGAAGCATTCAGGGAAGACTAAAGCCTACGAAACAGAGACAATAAAGCGCCAATCAACTGTATCAAAAGCCTTAAAGATATCAAGTTTTAAAGCACACCAGGGAGAGATGGTGGGTTTATGGTAGTCTTTAACAAGTTGGTGGCTAGCATCACATTTTCCAGAAGTAGGCGCCCCTTTATGAAGGCGGTTTATTTTCGGTCAATAAGCTCGGGTAGGCCAAGTTTTAGGCGGTTGGCTAAAATCTTTGAGATCACCTTGTTACAACATGAGATAGGACGGTAATCCTTGATTGTTTGAGGGTCATCTCCTTTGGGATAAGCGCTAGTAGAGTAGCATTGACTCAATGTGGGAGATGTCCATAGAGGAAAAATGATTGGATCGTTATCGTGAAATCCTCACAAATGATTAACCATGATGCTTTGTAGACTTCAACCGGGTAGCCATCTGATCTTGAGGCTTTGTTGGCCAGCATGGAGAATAATGTGGTTTGAATCTCTAGCAGAGATACCAGACAAGAGAATGAAGCCGAAAAAGGTTGTGTGATAGCTTCTTGTTGTTGTGGAAGTAATGAGCGCATGAATTCTGCAAATGGCTGTGTGATAGCTTCTTCTAGTTGAAGGAACGTCTGAATATGGTTGATTGCCTCAACTCTAATCTCCTGAGGGTCGGTGAGTATAGTGCCGGAGGATGATGTTATGCGTCTGATTGAATTTTTTGATGCTCTAGATTGTGTTATTCGGTGAAAGAAAGTTGTTTTCCTATCACCAAATCGAAGCCATGAAATCCAAGATTTTTTGTTTTAGGAATTGCTCTTCCTCTCGAACAAGTTCATGCCAAGATTTAGCCGTTGCAGCTTTGGCTTGGATAGTGGCGGTTGTGGGTGTGGCTAAGACAGCTTCTTGCATGGAGCAAAGTTTGTCGTAGGCAAGCTTGGTTTTCAAGGAAATGTAACCATAGGCCGTTTTTTTCAACTCGCGAAGATGCAGCTTTAGGGCTTTGAGCTTGTCTTGGAAGAGTAGAAGTGCTACACGAGAATGGTATAGTGGTGGCTTTGAGTCCCAACTGTTACGAACAATCTGTAAGAATAAAGGGTGCTCCACTCGGAAGTTACAAAAATTGAATGGTTTGCGGACCATGGACGATCGTGGAGCTAACTAAACAACACACCGTGTGTGGTCTGAGATTTCGTTTGCTTCAAAACACGCATAAGATTGCGGATAAGCCGCCGTCCATGTGGTATTGATGATTGTCCCGTCTAATTTCTTCCTAGTAGGATCAACATCTCTGTGATTCCGTCACGTAAAACGGGGCCCAGTAGATACGAGGTCAGTGAGATCGCATTGTTGCACGAAGGTTTGGAATTGTGACATTCCAAGGTGATTGGCCATGTACGGTTATTGGAATGCTCAGAGGAGGCTAAAATCTCATTGAAGTAACCGAATATTAGCCAAGGTGTTGGACGCTGACCATATTGACGTCGACTTTCAGTAAGGTCCTCCCAAAGTTGAACCCGACCCACCTGAAAATTAGAGGCATAGACACAAGAAATTAGAATAGTATCACGATTTACTAATGTAAGCAACACAGTAATGACTTGAGAGGAAGACATAATTTTCGCGACGATCAAACCATCCTTCCAACAAACCTAAATACGACCAAGACGGTGTGAGTCATAATTATGTATATCATTCCATCCTGGCATTGCTGCTGAGAATGCTTGTGCAAAGTTATCAAAGCGAATACAAGTCTCACGAAGCTGCTGAACTGTTGATTTTTTGAGTGAATCCAATTCCTGGAAATATTGTGCTTGCGAAATTGGTTGAACCCCCTTGACATAATTTTTGACGGATGTATACCGACGGAATTATGAAGATTTAATGAGGGATAAATACCATGCATATTTAGTCGCAAATCCGTCGTTTATGATTCTGTCGGTATATTGTCGGTATATATGGTCGTCGATCCTCCGTCGTAATGAATCTGTCGTTTAACTCGTTGATACATTTACGACGACAACCCGACAGATTATTTTGGAAGGTTTAAGGCGATCGGTTCACTGTCGTGTTATTTACATCGGTTAACCGTCGGTAATTAATCAAAGGTTAATTGATGGATTAAACCGACGAATTATATACGGACTTTACCGACAGTTTATCAATGAAATTTAACCGACGGAATATCGACAGATTAGAACAAATATACAAAAAGTAAAATTTTAAAATGATAAGTAAAATTAAATTTAAAATTAAAAATGAATATTTAATAAAATTAAAAAATTAATTAAAATCGAAAATAAATTTTAAAAAGTTAATAGTAAAAAAAAATATAATAATGAGCTATAATAAATATTAAGATATCATAAGAATATTTCATGAAACCGCACAAACCGTAAAACTTAGAGTAAAAGCAAGAAAACACTTCAATGTTAATGAAAAAGTTTGTCTACCTTATAAAAGAAGAATATTCTTCGTTCACAAGGTAGACATATTCTTCGTTCACAAGGTAGACAAACTTTTTCATCAACATTTAAGTGTTGTCTTGCTTTTACTCTAAGTTTTAAGGTTTCTGCGGTTTCATGATATTTTCTTATGACGTACTTTCCATTTAACAGAAGAAAAGATCACCATTGAAGATACCCAACCGTCAAATTCGATGACGTGCACATAGAGAAACTAAACTTCTTGGTCGTGAAGAAAGGTGGTGGAACTGTTGCCATGGCACAGCAGGGTTCTGGATTTAGTATTTCTTAAATTAGTATTATATTTTTTAACTATTTACCTTTTTAAAGTAATGTTCTATTTTAATTAATTTTTAATTCTATCAATATTTATTTTCAATTTTAAACCAAACTTTATTTAATATTTTAAAAATTTATTTGTTTATTTATAGGATATATATATATATATATATATGAATACTTAATGTTTCAATAATAATTAAAAAAACGCAAAATAAAAATNTACTAAAACAATTCATACAAATTAAATTTCTGCAAATCCTAACACATCATTCTAACAATTAAGGCAATTAAACACTTAAGTGATACTAAAACATTTTATACAAAATCAAAATTTGACAAAAAAAAATTCCAAAAAAATAAAAAAATCATAACATCCATTTCTAACAATCAATTCAATCTAAAATTTTGTAATCCTTCCAAACCAAAACTCCTAAACTAACATCATCCATGAAAATTGAACAAAACCCATCCATACCTAAAATTCAAACCTAAAATCAAAATAACTATAAATTCATCTGTTTTAATCTTCAAAATATAAACTTACATTGATTTATATGTGTTGGTAAAGCGTCTTGCAACAGGATCTCCATCTCTGATTTCTCTCTAGAATCTGAGAGCATTCTTCATCAAGCTTCTTCTATTTTCGCGAAATGAAGAAGAGAAGTCACGTTTCTGGTTTTATCGAACAAATCTGACGAAAAGAATTGTCGGCAAACCGTCATCTTTTACTGAAATATTAAGTCTGCGGAAGTTTCAAAAAATTTCAGGAAAACGTTTCCAGTATTAATTTTGTGGTACCGTCATATTTTCGTCATTAAATATCGACAGATTATTGACAGGTGGTCATGTGAAACGCTTTTAGTTTTCATTTATAGTTTCAAGCCCTACATCAAAAAGTTTGCACCATGAATTTGATTGTAAACCATGGACGTGAAAACAGTCGGCTACCGCCAATGCCCCCAGATAGAGCCCTCCACAAAAAAAAAATTTATTTTTGGAACATTTTTTATTTTCCATACACTTACCTTCAAGTCATTGATCATCCTTTGTTGAGAAGTTGTAATGAGCAGTTGGCCCATTAATTTTGAAATCAACCAACTACCACTTTAACTTGACAACGATCATCAGCTGAATAAGCCCATATACTTGTTGTGTAACTGATTGTTAGGAATCATGGATAATATTTTCCCCGTGTCCCAATATCCTTTCCTAGTAATTAGGGAGGAGATTAGCATCAAATGGGGGATTAAAACTAAAAGGTGATCGTAGTTCACCATCAAGAAGCCATTTGTCTGTCCAGACATTTGTATTTTCCCTATTACCAATGATTTTTAGCAATCCTTTTTCCAATAGCTCCAATTTGAAAAGTATACTACACCAAGCGTAACATGGCTGTGCTCTCATTGACCCTTCTAGAAAGGTTCATTTTGGAAAAAATCTAGCTTTGTAGACTCGAGAGTAGTGTGATTGGGTCGTTTAAAACTCTCTATGCTTGCTTTTCCAAACGCATGATTAAATTCTCCAATATCCCTCAAGCCTAGACCTCCTGTAGATTTTAATTAACACATTTTCGACAAGATACCCAATTAATGTTTTTTTCCTTCATAATAATTCCACCAAAAACTCGTCATTGCAGCCCTAATCCAGTAGTTCATTCTCTAATCCATAATAATTCCACCAAAAACTAGCCTGTAATCTGTTAGTGATGAAAGCGAGTAGTTCATTCTCTAATTCACTAAAACATTATGGCAGCCTAAGTAAGTTCCTGCACCCCCTTTTTTCTTGATATGCATGTAAAGATCAAAAATTCGAAACAATGGGATCTAATTTAGCCTCAAAGGTGACTGAAAATTTTTGAAAATCATATCCTGACCCAAAGCATCTCCGTACAATTTTAAACATCTCATCATTTCCTCTCATTCGTTAAAAGTTAAAAGACAAAAAAATAAGTTGTCATGAGCGAATAAAAGGTGTTGAACTGAAGGATACCTGGTTGTTAATCTTATACATGTGAGTTTACTTTGTTGCTATGACTGATTCATAATGTGCACCAATGCTTCAACACGGAGAATAAAAAGAAAGGGGATCGCTTTGCCTAAACGCACGCTCAGGTTTAAAATTTACATGAGATTGACCATTCAAAACAGCAAACTAATAAACCGAACGAATATAAGCCATGATCCAACCAATCTATTTTTGGTGAAAACCTAGTTTAGTGAAAAGAGCTTCTAAAAAGCTCCATTCCACCCTATCAAAATGTTTCGACATATCAGTCGTAATTGCCATGAAATCCTCTAAGCAATTAGCATTTGTTTGTAAAGCATGAACCATTTTATGAGCTAGTAAAATGTTGTCTGAGATAAGATGACCAGATACGAAGGCCCCTTGAGTATCTGAGACAATGGAGGGGAGGTGAACCTTCAACCTCGAACATAATATCTTTGATAATATCTTATAAAAAGCCGAGAATATGATAATAGGCCTTAATTTTTTCATTCTCTTAGCATTTGGGACTTTAGGCAACAACACCGGTTGAGTATAATTCCAATCTAGTTGGAAAATGCCCGTCTCAAAATTCTTTTGACCTCCTTAGTTACACATTCTCGAATCACATTCTAATATGATTAGTAAAATTGTCCAGTCATACCGTCAAAACCAGGTGAGCTAGCAGTTTAATACTAAACATTGCGCTTTGACCTCTTGGTTAGTCACCGATTTGATAAAAAGTCATTCATGGAACTACTCAGCCTAGGCAACATTCCATATAGAAGTTCAGAGGGGTAATCTGGCCTATAAGACGTAAAAAGCTTTATCAAAAATGCTACCACTATATTCCCTTTTGAACCTTCTCTGAAGTGGTCACTTCCATGATCATCTTCTAAAGATAATATCCTATTTTTTGCTTGTCTTCTTTGTACACTCTTATATTTTTTGCATTTTACATGTTTTAAACAAACATTTGTCATCATTTTACTTATGTTCTGTCGTCATTATGTTGCATTCATTGTTCTTTATAGTTTTGCATGAATATTGCATATATATTGCATTTTGGAGTCAATTCAGTTACTTAGAAAACATTTGGAACCTTGAAGACAAGATGAAGATAGAGAAGTGTTGACTTGGCCAAGGCACTCGGCCATAGGCCGAGTCAAACACTTACGAGACATGAAGATTCGACCAAGGCATAAACTCGAACATCCTACTTCTCACTCGGCCATCTTACTCGGCCAACACCCGAGTCTAGCTCATTAAGATAATCATGCCATCCAACTCGTCTAAGGAACTCGGCCAAAGACCAAAAACTTCGTCCAAAGACCACACTCGGCGATTCAACTAGACAAGCTAGCCGAGCCAAGACATGGAACATTGGGCCAAAGACCACACTCGACCATTCAACTCGTCCTACAACCCGAGTCAAAAACATGAATATGCGGCCAAGTCTTGCACTCGGCCTACCTACTTGGCCATTTGACCGAGTCAAGAAGATGAAGATGCGGCCAAAGTTTACACTCGGCCAAGCTACTTGGCCAAGCTGGCCGAGTCTATATGCAGCGACCAAGTTGAGCAGTCCGAAACCTTCTATTTTGTTTTTTAAGTGATTTAGGATTTTTCTAAAACACTATAAATTGTTGATGACGCCCACCTTTGTAAATCTTCCTTTCTTTTATGCTTTAAACTTAGGTTTTTCTTCGTTTTTTTTTGTGTTTTTCTCCTTTGAATGTTCTTGACAATATCTTTCATTATCTTTCAGTTTATGATGTTTCTAGATTTGATTCTTATTTATTTATGTTTATCTTAGCTCTAGATTTATGAATATCTGGTGCATGTTGATTTCTAGGTTTATGTATGAATTTATGGGTTTGTGTTCTTGAGTATTTATGAATGTTTGATCATTGCACTTTGAATCCATTTCGTTTTTACCTTTAAATCTTGTTTAAACCTACTAATATAAGTTTGATATTTACGAATATGATGTCTATTCAATTTTCGGGGTTTGTGTTCTTCATGAGTTTTGAGTAGTTCATCTGTTCTTGAGGAAGAGATAGATTACTGGTGAATCCTAGATCTCCTAGGTGTTTAAGCTTGTTTATGCATAGATCCTTGCTGTTTTAGTGCTCTTAATGCTTATTTTTCTCTAATCAATTGAAATATGAGCTTAGACATTTCTACACCCAAAACTATGTTTGATGAAATGTCTGAACCAACTGATTTAAGAGATTTGCATTCCTATCACAAGGGATTGGTTGTTTAGGGTGCTTATTGGCTTTAATAAACTGTTTCTTCATGCCTGTTAGGTTGTGTTATGTTAATGAGAATTATGTCTAGATATAATTTAGTTTGAGATCATTTCTCAAGGGATTGAATCTGATTGTTAATGAGTTTATTGTCTAGAGATTAGCTCATGATTGAGGTATGTTAAACATTTAGGTAGCTTAAAGAGGATCGTTGATCAATTAACCCATCCTTAGGAACTTTCATTTTCTGATTATTTTTAAATTTCACTTGTTCACTCATTCTCTTGTTGTTTATCTGGTTAGTTCTACTCAATGCATGATGGTTTTTATGTTTAGTTTCATTTCAATGTCTGTTCTGTTCATTTAGGATTGTTAGTTTAAAATTTTAATTAGGATTGTTAGTTTAAAATTTTAATTTTATGGCTTGAATAAATATATTTTTATTGCATCTTGATTGGTTTGTAGCTCACTCATTTGGATTGATAACCTATTGTATTGTCATGACAATGATAGTGCTTTATGAGTTGAACTAGTATAAGACTGAAAAATCCTACTATGATATCTCTACATTGAACATGTTTTAAGCATATATTTGTCATCATTTTACTTATGTTCAGTCCTCAATTTTTTTTTGCACTCATTGTTCTTTATAGTAACTTTGCATGTGTAGGATAGTTTTGCATTAATATTGCATATATGTTGCATTTCGGAGTTAATTCATGTACCTAGGAAATTTTTGGAACTTGGAAGACAAGATGAAGAATTAGAATTGTTGACTTGGCCAAGATACTCGGCCAAAGGCCGAGTCAAACACTTAAGGAACATGAGGATTCAACAAAGGCATAAACTCGGACATCCTACTCGACGCTTATCTGAATCAAGAAGATCCAGCCTAAGCTAATTCTTCTCACTCGAATATCTTACTCGGAAAACAGCCGAATCTAGCTCATAGAGAAAATTGGCTAAGTCTTTCACTCGGCCATCCTACTCGGCCAATAATCGAGTCTAGTGCATGAAGAAAATTGGCCAAGCCATCCAACTCGGCTAAAGAACTCAGCATGGAGCCGAGCAAAGACCAAACACTTTGGCCAAAGACCACACTCGGCTATACAACTCGGCTTATAACCCAAGTCAGCAACATGAAGGTGTGGCCAAGTCTTGCACCCGGTCTAGCTACTCGGCTACTTGGCCGAGTCAAGAAGATGAAGATGCGGCAAAAGCTTGCACTCGGCCAAGAAATCTGATGGAGTTAGTAAAGATGCCTTTAAGCTAAGACTCTTTCCATTTTCTTTTGGTGACAAAGCACATCAATGAGAGAAGGCACTTCCTAATAACTCTATCACTTCTTAGGATGATTGCAAGAAGACTTTTCTTGCCAAGGTTTTCTCTACTTCATGTAAAGCTAGGCTTGACAATGAGATCTCTGGATTTGTTCAGAAGAATGCAGAAACATTCTGTGAGGCTTGGGAGCGGTTCAAGGGCAGAAACATTGCAGTGTCCTCATCATGGCTTCAGCAAGGAGTCACTTTTAGCACTCTATACAATGGAGCTCTCCCAAAGATAAGGATGCTACTTGACACAACAAGCAATGAGAACTTTTTGCACAAAAATGTTGATGAATGTTGGGAGCTAGTGCAGATTTGGCTCATTTTGATGGGAACTACAATAAAGATTATGATAGGAGTGTTTGGGGAACAACTGATAATAAGGAAAAACTCAAGAAAGAGATAAAATCTCTGAATGATAAAATGGATAAGATGCTTCAAAGCCAACAGCAACATGTCCACTTTATTAGTAAAGATGACCAAGTTAAGGTTCTAGATAGGGTGAACGCTCAACTTGAAGAGATTAGCTACATTCATAACCAAAGTGGCTACAACAAAAGTTTGATAAAGTACACGTACAACCCCAACATGTCATGTCGAAGCAACAATGTCACTAACCCACATAATCAAATCTATCCACAACAACAACAACCATAAAACAAACCATTCATTCAATATTGAAAAAATAAAGGCTATGCTCCTAAGTAACAAGCCCAAGGTGGGTTTCAATAACAGCAACCAATGGGTACACAACCTAGTTTTTTTCCTCAACAGCAGTCCCAAGACATTGATGTTAAATTTATGCTGCAACAGCTTCTTCAAGGTCAAGCAAATGGTGCAATGAAAAATTCAAAGAAGTTTGCTAAGATCAAACACAATATGAACTGCTCATTCAATGCCATAAATACAAAGATTGAAGCTTGAACTCAAGGGTGAATTATCTGGAGAGCAAATCTGCTTTAACTTCTACTCCAAAACCAACTGGCCAACTTCCAAGGAAAGCTATCCAAAACCCAAAAGATTTTTCACACGTTAATGTCATATTTTTGAGGAGTGAACTAGACCTACTTTCTTGGAAAAGACGTACTCACACAGTTACAGAATGTAGAAAATGCATAATCTTATAATAGATTAATTCTTTTAAAAAAGTGAGTTAGAAAATAAAAAAATTATGTGAATGGTGAAAATTAGTAATCATTAAATGAATACATAGTCGATACTTAAAAACTGTTAAAAATAAAAAAAATAAAATATTGTGTCAAATTATGAAAATGTAACAAATGCAACAATAATCATTTGTCTTAAATTCCATACATGATAATATACTAAAAAATTTATAAATTTTTTATTAGTTCAAATGACCCACCATGGTATAAGGTGGGTCCGCCCTTATACTCACGTCATTGAGAATAGTGTAGTTCAAATTGGGGAGATTTTGAGTTTAAATGCTGAACAGAATGAAGATTGTGCACAAGCTGGCGCTGAAGTGGACACTGAAGTCGGTAACCAACCAGAGTCAGTAACCAAAGTCAAGCCTGTTTTTGATGAAAAACCAGTTGTTTCCAAGAACACGGTAACACCATTTTTTCCACCACAGTACAGGCCCCGATTGTCATTTCCATATGGAGAAATACCAAGGAATCTTTGAAAAGTAATTGAAGATGAGTAAATTCAGGGAATGTTGGTGTCAGATGAGGAATGCAATGCCATCATAACAGAGAATTTAGATGATCCTGGTTCTTTTACTTTACCATGCTCATTAGGTCCATTGACCTTCAGGAAATGCCTATATGATTTAGGAGCATCCATCAACTTGATGCCTCTCTCAATTGCCAGGAAGTAGGGATTCAATGAATATAAAGCCCTTAATATATATTTGGTGTTTGCGGATAGGTCCATTAGACAACCTCAAGGAATTTTAAAAACTTGCCTATTAAAATTGGGAATACAGAGATACCTGA
>OVAV01001289.1:0-13792 GCA_900406375.1 Iberis amara
AATGACATGTAAAAACCATGAATTTTGAGAGTTATCAATATTCTCGCACAAATCCTTTTGTTACGATTTAGAAAATCTCTTCAATCCCAATCGTCAATCTTTCTGATCTTGATCTTCTATCTAGAACCTTTTTTCTTTTGATAGAGCCACATCAGCTTTCCTCTGAGAGTCACGCTCCTGTAATCATGCTTATGATTCCTTGTCAGCTCCTTGTTTCCGTCAGACTCTTGATTCCATCAGTCTCCTGATTCCATTCGAACTTTCACATCCCTCTTTACCTGATCCCCAAACTAATCGATCTCATATCCCCCACCTGCGATTACTAAGCTCTAATTGCGATTAAAAACTAAAAAATGCGATTATAAATTACGTTAGATGGAAGAATTAAACCATCCCAAAACTTGTGTCTTCTTTTTTAATTAGCACATAAGCATCAAGTGACGCCTGAAATAATTGTTCATGGAAAAAGTTGTAAGCACTCGAATCGCTCATACTTATCTCTCCATCTAGCCTCACTCGAATCGCTCANAAGATTGTGTCGGTTTAAGTTTTTAAAATAGTCACGGATTAGTCACAGAACATAATCCGTGGCTATAATTAGCCATGGATTACCCACGGATATATGACTGTGGCTAATTTTAGCCAGGGATTTGCCACGGAAAGCAGACCGTGGCTAAATTTAGCCACNATACCGTGGCTTATTTTCAATAATATCTTCTGACATGAGTAGACTGATTTGACAGTACGGTTAAGCTACGGAAAGCACCGTAACAAAATCGTGGCAAATGTTTGTCACGGATTAGCTACGGCTCTTTTCCGTGACTAATCCGTGGCTTTTTTGTCACGACTTGTCACAGATTAGCCACGGATGGGATAAATCACAAACCGTGGCTTTTCCGTGGCTATTCCGTGACAATTTTATTTTTAGCCACGGACTGGCCGTGACAAGGTCGTAGCTATACAATTTTTTTTTTGTAGTCGATCAAGATTGTTCAAAGAACTCCCATTTTGTATCAAAAGCTCTTCAATCTCTTGAAGTGCATAATTCTTTTCTCATCATCAGTTAAAATCAAACCTAAAAAGAAAATATTACACAATATTAAAACTATATATTATACCAATGTAATATACAATATTTAAATAATTTATACAAATAATATTATTATACAAATAGTAATTTAAATAAAAAACAATTTTCTTTTTACACAAACGTAAATAATTTATTATACAATATATACAAATCTATACAAATCATGATATATCGTGATAAAGAATTGGATATCTTTTATTTCTTCTTTGTAATATGAATGATAAATTTAATATGTATTCTATTAAGATAAATATTTATATTATTATTAAATCCATTATAATTATATCCTAACACAAGAGAGGTTAAAAAATATACTTGGATTATCGTATTTTCATATTTTCAATATCTTCTGAAAGAACATGCCAAGTTTTTCCCAAACTTCTCCTGGCTTCAATAAACATACAGATAAAATCATCATAGGAAAAAGATTCCGCAACTCAGGATCAAAACCCCATAAACTTGCTGATATAATACTATCAATAAAGGCTTTATCATCATCAAGAAGATCTCTAGCACAACATGCTTCCTTATATGTGTTGTAAACAACTCCGTTGTATGTTCGTAATTCCTCGAAACTTCTTGGTCCTTTAACTATATTTAAAAGTACACGCAAGTAATATCTTCGCAAATTTTGGAACATAATTAATTCTTCCAATGGAAAAACCTTTCTTCATCTCCTTAAAAATCTTCTTGGAACCATTCCAAGTAAATCTGGTCGGTATCTATGCATATGTTAGCTTTCTCGCTTCATAATTAACCTTATTCAATTCAAACCAAGCAAAAAAAAATTGTTAATTGGTTTGATTTCCTATCAACAATAGTTTCGTACTCATCATCATCTTTAAAAAATATCAATTGTTTCCTAGGAAAATGAAAAGATAGCTTTTCAACAGGAATTGTTCTGTTATGAATAGGAAACTTGAGTAATCTCCAAGAAGCTTCCGAAGCAGAAACATACCTATGAAAATACAAACAAAAACATTTGAATGTTATTGAAAACTATTAGATATATCTTATGTTAATTACATATGTAATTATATATATAATTAAATGATAAACGAACTTGCAATCAAAAAAGTCTTTTACTTCATTTACTGGCTCGTCTTTATCATTTACAAATTCTTGTCTCTTACGTTTTCTTTTATTATTATTCTCTTCTTCGACAAAAACAGTAACCTTATTAGGACCTTTACTAATGTATTTAAATAAATACTTTATGGTCCCTGATTGGTTACACCATTCAACATTAATATGAGCTCGATAACGGAGAGACAACTCTTTGTTATATGGAATAACATATCTATTTAATCCCATTTTTTCAACATAATCAGTCGTGTCACGTCTTTATCAACCAAAATTGTTGGTAAAGAGGCTTTGAACAAATTAATGTCTGACGTTCATGTTTTCTCTCTTAAATTCGGAAAACAAAAAACTGTCTCATACTTATTTTCTTAACTTTCTTTTTGTTTTGTGGTTCAGTGTATGCTTTTTCAATCCGAAGACTAAAACCATCTTCTCTATAACAAAAAAAAATTAACGGATATTACAATGCCAAATAAGATATATAAGTTTCATTAATCCTTTTCGAATTTCCAAATTTTTTCGTTCACTGACAATCCTCATATGAAATGTATTGTTTGAATCCTCATTTTTTTAAAATATGTCTCTTGTAGATCAAAAAACACGTGCATAAGGAATCACCTCATCTAACATTTTAATGATGATTCCAATGATTTCTTCTTTTAAATCTCCCTGGTTGGTCGTTTTAATCAAACTCTTACTGAAACTATAAAAAAAAAATGTTAGACATTTGAAATTATAATTATAGCATTAAAAATATTTAATTATAGTTATGCTCAAGAATATTTCTTGAGTATAGAGGCTCGATTTTTCACTTCGTTTTCTGTGTTATAGTTATGCTCAATAATATTTCTTGAGTATAGAGGCTCGATTTTTCACTTCGTTTTCTGTGTCAACAATAAATAGTTGCAAGAATTTTGGATAATCATTATCTTGGTTTCATGCTACCAACTCTATGATAATTAACCCCTTGTAAAACATCTTAGGCCCACGTCCTTGAGGCATAGTTTTATCAACTTTGCCACCAAGAGTGGTAAAAGAAAATATCATGTTGTACGCACGAATATGTTCTCTAAAATGTCTGCTAAGCTCATCATCGTTAGTTAATAAGTTCAACAAAACTCGTGGAGAACTCTTTAAAAAGGGTAACTTGATTTTTCCTTGCAAACAACACATTGTAAAATTTGGTTTTGTTGATCTCTTCTTTTTATTTATTCGCTCATCATACCAAAATATAGTGTCATGATGAACAAACTTGAATGTGGCATCTCCATGATCCAAATAACATGACAATAGTCATGTTTAAAAATTATAATTTAATCTTAAAAATCTGTTTTATAACTCATATATTATTTACCTTTATAGGTTTTTGTTGTTGTAGAATGCTTTGGTTTTCAACCATTGGTAAACTGATCTTTTAGGTTTATTGCAAATAATTGAATTTCTACATTTTAATATGTTTCTTTGTCAAATAATTGAATTTCTACATTTTCATATGTTTCTTTGTCAAAAGAATCATAAGATAAAGTATCTTCCTCACTACTATACTCAAATATTTTCTCTTCAAAAATTTCATCATCACCTATTAATTAAACAATATATATTATGTAAATATCTAATGTATTAAAAAGTTGATTTATGTAAGAGTTCATTGATACTAACTTGGTGTTTCTATAGGGGGTCCTATCCAATCGAGTACATGTTGATTTGACTATTCTGAATTACCAAGTATTTTGTCACCTTCAAATAATAAATATATATCATAATTTCAAAATTATATTGTGTAGTTGACAAAATTATAAAAAAAATTAAAATGAAAAAATCATACATTTCAATATTTATTTTGATGTATCATATGCTAGAACAAAATCTCGGTTTTCTTTGCCCTTACGTTTTGCCACATTTTGTCAATGAGAAACATTTGTAATATTTTGAAGAATGCCTCTTGGAATATCTTGTTGTTTAGAATTAGAAGATTCACGACTTCTTGATTCATTCAAATTTTTGTTGAAGGAAGAATAACTTGGGGCTATGTTGTTGATCTCTTTGAGATGAGCATTATTATTACCACTATTTGTAATATATTTTTTTAATCTCTTCATCTTTCAAATTTGCAACCAAAATCAATCAAAAACAATACATAAAAAATTATTGAAATGTTTTCCAATGAATAGCAAATCGGAAGGTTATGACAAATATAAAGAAATGGTTTTTAAGTTTTTTGGGAGCATAAGTGTATCTTTTTACGATATGATTATGTTCATATCCCTAATTTAATGCACAAATTTATATTAATATTGCTATCATTAAAGAAATTGGAAGATCTCTAAGGCTACGATTCAGGACACATTCCTTGTTTGTTTCATATAGTTAAGTTACGAATTTTAATAATATTAAAAATAAAAAATAAAGATTGTATTCAAAAGCAATAATTAATATCAATAAAATAAAAATCACCTATTAATTCGTTTAAATTATTAGTCTTAATAAATAAATTTGCCGATGAAAATTTCGTAAAACTAACAATAACAAAATATAGGTGGTCGAATTTCATACGCGATATTTACAAAATATTCATTATTATAAAATGCATATTCGTAAAGAAAAAAGCGAGATATAAGTATATTTAAACAATTTGTCTTCGAGTCACAACTAATTTAGGAATATCTTTTGTATATCATGACAATTTGTCTTGTATATATACAATGTTTAATGCAATTATGAAGATATTAGTAATACTCATAAAAATTTCTTAATCGTAGAGCTAGATATATTAATTATTATTCATGTCAGTCAAACATTAAACCAAAACAACCATTCTTAAATTGATATGCCGCTTTGAAATATATATAGTAATACTCATAAAACTACTTGTTATGGTCAAGATTTTCTAAAAAAAATGTATGGATATATATATAGTTATGTTTAATCACATACCTGATTTTCAAATATCAAGGAAGATTGATTTTTAGATGTGGCATTAGAATCTTCTCACATATCCATCCATAGATAGCAACATTGAAACTATATAGGTAACCACCATTAATATTATTGTTTTCAACATCTATCACAAAAGAAAATGTTTTCCTAATAAGTTCTTTGATTTCTCCTGGAACATCTTCAAGATTCTCAATCTGATAAAATATGTATATATAAACAAAAGTTGTTAAATACTCATAAATTTAAAACTCGTGCAACTATTCTAACTATGAACTATTTAGTTACCTCTTGATAATTTCCATTTAAAAGGGTAGGAGTGGAAATACGGGTCATTTCAGCAGCGATAGCATCGAAAATCATTAATTTTGTGGAGCCTGAATCATCAAATACCTTGATATGAATCTTGTAGCTATTCAAACAAAATATATTCCATAAATATTGTTGATTAAATTAAATAAATTTATCAAATGAAGTATATAATAATTGTACCTTCCAATTATTTTGTTGACATGGTCTTTGCATTCGTTACACCAGAAAATCAACTTTGTTGAATTTTTACTTTTTTTTATCTAGGTCCACTTTTTTGTTACACTTAATATGTCCTCGATAAAACCAAGCAAAATATGTATCTATGGCTGAAATAGTGACTAATGATCTAACTTTGCCAACCTTTCATATATAAATAAATTAATTTGATAGTTAGTAATATGTATTTAAAATATATATATTTGGTAGGTTGAACTAAGTTAATTAGAGAAATTATATAAATGAAATATGTTTTATATCAATACCTCCCAAGAATTCAATATTTCCTTAATTTTTTCCATGGATAATCAATAGTATTCAAACTGCTATGCCCTGTAGAAATTGATCGTAACTTTTTTTTTTTTTTTTGCCAGAAAGACAAAGAGCCAAACCATCTTCTTGTAATCTTTAATTTATGTTACAAAATATGAAATTATATCATTAGAATCACAAAAAATTTAATATATATAGTATGAAATCAAATAAATTTAACATAATAATTAACTTTAAACATTATTTGTTAAAAAAATATCAACTTCTGAATATTTTGGATTCACTAAAATTTGAGAGCAATCAAAAGCATTCGATATAGAACAAGTACCTACACAATACCATAGTTATGATTGTTTGTTACCACATTTTGATAAGAGTAAATAATTAATTAATCAAAATAGTACTTATTTACCTAAATAATTCATAATTTTGGCACCTTTTATTAAAACAATAACCTTCCCACCCGAGATGTTGTGGCTTCAAATGTCTCATCCGCATATTTCCATAAGGTACATCCCAATCAATTATCACTTATGGATGATTTATCATCAATTAGAAGTATGTATATAAATAAGAAAACTTTATTCATAGAACTTGTAGTTATTATAACTGTCTGTTCATCACATAGCTCTATGTCAATCTTCTTTTTTGTCTTGTCAGGGCATTGAGTAGTATCTATTGTACTAATAGAAACCATTTTCCCGATGACATCTAACATAAAAATAATTTAACTTTATTATAAAATAGATAATTAAATTTTATTATAAACTCTTTCAAACTTTATAAAAATAAACTTACCAATCAAAAATGAATCCTTAACTTGACCTGATATTATAGACGAAAAAGTTCGAACGAATAATAATAATAATCATCTTGGTTGCACTTGGGATCAATATCCTGAACTCTAGTTGATATTAGGAAACTCAACTTAAATTGATGTTTTGTCATACGAAACTGTCCAATAGAAGGTTGTAGACCAAAATTCTCGATTAATTTCCATTGACCAATTTTGAGTTTATCAACAAATATTGATATAAGTTCTTGTTTCACATTCTCATGGATTTTATCACCCTAATTAAGAAAAAACATTAAATTAATCAATATAATATATAAAATTTCCCTACACTATTAGAAAAAATCTTACACCTTGTTTTGTTGTCTGATACCAAGTATGAAGAATTTTGACTTGAATTTTCAAAGTAGATTTGAACGGTTGGACATTTTTAAGAGATGAAACTGATGACAACGACATTATATTATTCGGTGTAAAAAATACGTAATAGAAAAGGGTTTTGTGTATGGTGGAAAAAGGTTCAATAGAGATTTATTTATATAACCATTGTTTACGTAAAAAGAACCCGTAAATAGTGGACAAAAGTTTTTAAAAATTATTATAATGAATTTTATTAATAAATGAAAGCTTCCTTGTTTTTTTAATAAATAATCAAATTTGGTTTGAATAAAAATCAATGGATTTCTTAATTTTTTATTTACTATTATAGAATATTCGTATCTGAATTTAATTCCATTCATATATCTATTTTGTTACGATAAGGTAAATATTTGATACAATTAAGTATGTTTAGATTTAAAATATGGATTATACTTAAAACGGTTTCCTTAAATTAATCAAATAAAATATTTTATATTTTTATTGAAATTTGTATGTTTAAATTTAAATTTTAAGAAATTAATTGTAACATTAATTAATCCAACCGAGACCCTAAACCCTAAACTATGCTTATCAATTTTAGTTGTTTTAAGTTGTAAATAATATTTATTTGTTTTGAATTTAAGTTAATCTTTTTTAAAATTAAATAATTATATTTCCAGTTAGAATCTCTATGATTGAATATTAATTTTAAGAAATTAATTGTAATATTAATTAACTGAATCGAGACTCTAAAGCCTAAGATATGCTTATCAGTTTTAGTTGTTTTAAATTGTAAATAATCTTGTTTTAAATTAAATAATTATATTTTAGGATTTAGGGTTTCGGTTGAATTAATTAATTTTACTATAATATAAATATTATTAATAACATCCTAAACCAAAAACTATGATAAATATATTTTAGTTATAACACCCTAAACCCTAAATTATGATTAGCTATTTTAGTTATATATATATATATATATATATATATATATTAGGTATTACACATATTTAAAATTTCACCATATATATTAGGTATTACACATAGTGAAAAAATGTTTTATTTTAAAAATTGAAAAACTCATATAAGTATCAAACCTATGCCCGTATCGATATTTCACCCAACGTAGCGACCAATATTGCTAGTTACAACTTACTAAACGAAAATGAAAAATGTTGATTTCTTATAAATATTTTTTTACGCTGGGTCAGATCCGACCCAATGAATGGATATGCGCGTTTTCACCATGTATAATTACAAAAATACCCTCTCTAGCGTAACACCAAATCATATAAAACACTAATGGAAAATTATGTAATATAATACAAAAATAAAGGTTTCTTTGAAAGTGGGGATTTTAAATTAATAATATAGATAACTAAGCTCGACTGAAAACTCGAACAAATTAGCATATTTTCCCAAGTGCCTTAACCAAAATACAGACACTTAGCATTTTTCCTGAGTTTTTCTTTAACGAGCTCAACTTTCCTTAGAATTTTTCCGGATTAGTCTTTAGCCTTAGGTTTCCAACCTCTTGGCTCTCGGTCTTTATGAAGTTACTCAGCCAACACGGCTAACTTTTCCACACTTAGTGGTTCACAGGTGTTAAAACTCCCCCTCCCATTTAGGTGCAAATTCATCCTCGAATTTTCACACTTATCCTTCTTAACCAGCACAACCTTCTGCTTTTTAAACCACTTAGTATATATTGTTTTCATCCTTTCTTCATGTTCCCAAGTAGTTTCTTCATCACCATCACAATCCAAAACAACTTGAATGTACTTAACCCTTTTCTTCCTTTCGGTTCTGGTCCTTTTCCCAATGACTCAGACTGGTCTTCCCTCAACTGTGAGGTTTTCCTTTAGATCCGCTGGGAAATTAGTCATAATACTGTCCCTGTTGGTTATTTTCTTCCTTAGATGCGACACCTGATAGACATCTTGAAACGGATTCATTGCCTTAGGTAACTCCAGCCTATATGCCACAACTCCAATATTATCCTGAATCTTAAACGGTCCCATGTACCTTGTGTTCAACTTGGTATTCTTGGTTGTCTGATCCTTTCCTTTATAGGTGACTACTTTAAGGTATACCATGTTCCCAGCTAAAAACTCAAGCTCTTTTCTCGTTTTATCGGTATAGCTCTTCTGTCTATCCTGAACTTCTTTCATATTCTTCTTAAAAATCATGAGCTTCTTTCATCTTCATCTTAAGGATCCTGATCTTTTTAGTGGTTTCTTCCACAAAGTTCCGATCATATATGCTTCGCTCCCCCACTTGAGTCAAACACAGGGGAATTCGGCATGGTCGCTCATACAAAGCCCCATAAGGCAACATCTGAATGCTTGCTTGATAATTGTTGTTATAAGAAAACTCGGCCAAGTGCAAGCAACTTTCCCACTTGCCACCCTAGTCCATCACACAAGCCCTTAACAGATCCTCTCTGGATGGTACTTTCTGACTTTCCATCCGTTTGCAGATAATATGTAGTACTCATGGGTACCTTTGTCCCAAACTTTTTTTTGCAGTGATCTCCAGAACTCTGAGTAGAACTTGAAATCACAGTCTGATACAATGCTCGTTTGAACGCCGTGGCAACCGCACTATCTCCTCAACATACCTCTTGGCCATAATTTCTGATTTTTCTTTTCTATTGATGGCCAAAAAGTGAGCAGACTTGTTGAGTTTGTCCATTATCACCCAGATTGCATCCTTGCCTTTGACCATAGGCAATCCGGTTACAAAGTCCATAGTGATCATGTCCCACTTCCACTTAGAAATAGGCAGACTTTGCAACAATCCACTCAGCACTTGATGCTCAGCCTTAACCAACTGGCATGTTTGACAGCTTGCGACCTAACTGGCCACATCCCTTTTCATTCCAACTCAATGGTAGTACCTCTTAAGATCTCTGTACATCTTTTTTGAACCAAGATGTGTTAGGAACTTACTTTGATGTGCCTCTATAAGGATCTGATCCCTCAACTCTTTGTCATTCGGCACACATACCCGCCAATTCACTAGGATGGTCCATTACTTGAAGTTTGATATTCTGACTTATAATTCTTCGGAGCCTTAACCAGACTCTCGTCCTTTTCTTGAGCCAACCGAACCCTTGTCAATAAATCTGATTGGTCAGCAGCTCCCAAACCCAACGGCTCAACTTCAGCGGTCAAGACACACAACCTTAGTGACCCGACCATTCCCACAAGACCTTCTATGTCCTTTTCTGTGGCATAAGCCACTCTCTTCCGGCTCAATGCATATGCGACAAGATTTGCTTTGCCTGGATGGTTGGCAATATCAAGGTCATAATCCAAAAACTCATTCAAACAATCCCTTAACACGTTATTCATCAACTTCATGAAGGCAACATGCGCATTTGTCAGCCCAAATGGCATGACCACGAACTCGTAGTGACTTTACCTTGTCCGGAAGGCGGTATTCCATATGTCCTCTTCCTTAGTAGGAATCTGATGGTAACCCATGCAAGATCTATCTTTGAGAACCAAGTCCCCCCTTTGAGTTGGTCCAACTTCTCATCAATCTTTGGCAAGGGGTACCTGTTCTTAATTGTTACCCTATTCAATCCATGGTAGGAAATGCACAACCTGAAGCTACCATCTTTCTTCATGACAAACAAGACTGGTGCACCCCAAGGTGAACTACTTGGTCGAACAATACCATTTTCCATCATTCTCCCAACTGTTTCTTAAGCTCAAGCATATCTTCTGGTGCCATCTAGTAAGGTGCTTTGGACAGGCGTTGTCCCTGACTCAAGCTCAATTGTGAAAGGGTCAGACCTTTCCGGTGGCAATATAGTTATTGCTTGGAACACGTCCTCATAGTCCTGAACCACCAGAATATCTCCTATTTTAGCATCCATTCCAACTTCCACCGTCTAGATAGTGACCAAGTATGCTTCACATCCCTTATTGATTAGCTTCTCCGCTTGGATCATTGAGATCACAAGACTTCCACTTGTTGATCGTATTCCCTGATACTCCAACACTCCTTCGACCGTTTCAAACTTCACTCGGCCTCTGTGACATTCAAGATGCACGTTTTTCTTCCCAAGCCAATCTATTCCAAGAACACATAATATGACTTCACTGGACAAACGATCAAGAATGGTTTGAAGGATCGACCGATCTATCACTACTGGTATGTTCAGTACCTTCCTAGACGTCTGCATGACTTGGCCTCAACCAAGCCATGCTTATTTCCCAGTTCTTTCTTGAACCCTCCTAGACCAACTAGATCCAGGCTCACAAAACAGTGAGTAGCCCAATCAAAGAGGACATGGTTGCCATACCGCCCATCTTTACGGTCTCTACACATTCACCTGGAATGCTAAGGTTCCATACAATTTTATTTTCAAGCACATTCTTACTTAGAAGTGTTTAAAGATGAGTGATAGGAACTCACTAGTAATCGGTCTTAGAGATGTGCTTGGTCCCGCATCTTCCTCAAATAGGAATCGATGAACCGACTAATGAGAAAATCTTCTTCAGTTGTCGAGCTGACAAACAAGGGTATCTGCTCTCTCAGTATCTCCTCGGTGGTATGGCGGCGGTTCTGACTGGTGGAGAATGAAGTTCTATCGGCGGAGGTCCGGTGTTAGGCCCATCAGTTCTAGTTTAGGATATGCTTCAGTACATCTTTCAGATGTGCCTAGCTTTTCTCCGTCGCTCAAGGTCGGTCGACCCTTCTCCGGCGGTTGTGTGCATATGAGGGAATCACCCTTCGGTGGCTCTCTGACATGGGTTCCTCTGCACGTCGGTCGTCTTTGGTGGCTGTTCTGTTCTCTTGGTTCTATGCGCGGCGCATGGGCAATTCTCGGCTTCAGGATGAATTTGGCGATAGCTTGGGCTGCTAGATTTAGATTGGGTTTCGTATTGAGCCAGATTCTTTTCTTTGAAAGGCCCTTGTCTTTTTGTGTTCAGCCCATGTATTTCTTTTTTTTTCTTTTTTTAGACCCAATATCTTTTCCTATGCATTTTATTTTATTTTCTCTGTTGTCAAGTTAGTTTTTTAGATCTTAACATACAACCCCTTTGAATGAACTGCCAGCGTTCTTATCCCTAGCCGACAAAGTATCGTGGATATAGGATCAGGGGTTGTAGTCTTAGGTTAGTTGTACGTTATGTTCTCTTAGTAATAATTTCTAACACCCGAAATGGGTTTGTATTTCCCCGTGTGAGATTTGTTCTACACTATGATGAGTTGTATTGTTTCTTATTTAATGCAATTAAGTTGACAAAAAAAGCTTTGTTACTTATATTTTAGTAAGTTAGTAAACATAAATATACTTTACTCACAAGGTATTTTAGAATATGTTTCTATAGAATATTTAAAATATTTTTAATTTACCTATATAAAAGTTTTAAATTTCATAAATGTAACAAATTAAAAAAGCAAATTTAACTATTTTTCATACGAATCTATGCTACGTTTTTTTAAAAAAATCAAGGATTTAAGTATATGTTTGAAATAAATATTGTGATTGTTTAAAATGTTTGTAATTTTTGCGTCACATACTATTTATTCTAGATATGCTCTTGATAGAGGGATTTTATTAGTCTTCTTAAAATTTAGTTGCTAGTATTTAGAGATGAATTTATTTTTATTTTTTTGTCGAAAACTAGTATTTAGAGATGAATACGCGATAACTTTTTGATAAAGAGGTAATTAGCAAAAGTATATATTTTTTAATTAAAAAAAAACTTCTTTGTGTGTTCTAGATCTATGATCTAGATTCTTCTTGGCGGTTGAGGAAGTCAACGGAGGAGCAGGAGAGCCACATCCGATCTCTTCTGATCACAAAGCCCGCACACCGAGTACGGGAACCGCCGGCGAGACCAGCATATTTGTTGAGGTTCCAAGCCACCAAATCACCATATAAGTGCCGCGAGGGAAGCTTCTCGTCGGCGTCTGTGGGCTGAGCTCGACCATGGCGCATCGGGAAAGTCGGTGAGAAAGCGGTGAGTGTCGATATTCTTGAGGATAAGCCGGAAGAAACTACTCGTCGGCGGAACAGGAGGTCTGCATACGACGGCTACCATCTGGGGGATGACAGTCAGCGCAAGTAGAGACTAAATCATCTCCATTCGGTGCTGGTTTATATCCCCTCCGTCAGATCCAAAGGCAAACGGCAGTTGTTTTCAGTGGCGCTTAACTTCAGCTTGTTCTCCCTCCTCTCAATCCGCATCTTTTCTGTGGGCCTCCTCCTATGCTGGTCGGATGAGGTTTCGGTATTCGTTTTCTGGCGACCGACACCTAGATTCGGTCGATTCGTAGTTTCAGGCCGACGGCCGCCTAGGGTTTGGGTTCTCCTTCCTAGACTTGGTTTTGGTTTTTTAGTGTTTCATTTGGTTTAATATGGCTTATCTATTGTAAATTTAGTCCTGGTAAACCATCCAAACTGGTTTGTAGTTTGATTTCTCTCTGATGGATTTGATTTGTATTTATGCCTGGCAAGATTTTGGCATAACCTCTGGCTATTTAATATTAATACAAACTTTAACAAAAAAGAAATATCACCAATAAATTTTTGAAAGTATAATTGATACATGCTATTGTGATTTTATTCACCAAACTATGTAAGTTCAAGAGAAAAAAGAATAGATAAAATAATGCTACAAAATTCACTTAAATTAAATTACATGTGGAGATTTACAAAATTCTTAGAGGGTGTTATTCAATCATTGATTTTAAATCAACTCTAT
>OVAV01001290.1:0-11648 GCA_900406375.1 Iberis amara
TTCAATGCAATTAAATCGAATGGGGAAAAGTTAGGTGGTCCATCTAAGGGTCTCTCTTATTTTCGAGACTTTAGAGAGATGCTCTCAATCTGTGACATGAGAGAAGTCGGAAGTACATGTAATAGATTTACTTGGGCTGGTAAAAGAAATAACAGATGGATTCAATGCTGTTTGGATAGATCTTTTGGGAATTCAGCTTGGTTTAATCAGTTTCCTCTCTCTCACCAATGGTTTCTAGAGAGAATTGGGTCTGATCATAGACCGGTGTTGCTTGAAGAAAAGGATATGGGTCGATCAAATAAGAGGCTCTTTCGATTTGATAAACGGTGTGTTGAGGAACCGGCTGTGTTTGAGACAATTCAACAAGCTTGGAATCAAAATCAGATTAGTACTCCTAAGTCCATTTTCTTGAGACTTAAAAGATGCAGGCGTAACCTTTGTCAGTGGAAGAAAGTGAATGATGTTAATTCAAAGTGTAGAATAAAGGAATTGCGAGCAGATCTTGATGAAGAATCAAGCAAATTATTTCCTGATTTTCGTCGTATGGATTATATTAAAGGTGAACTGGCAATTGCTTTTAGAAAAGAGGAGGAATTTTGGCGACAAAAAAGTAGGGAGAAATAGTTAAAAAGTGGTGATAAGAACACAAAATTCTTTCATGCTTCGGTTAAAGCGACTAGATCAAAGAATGCGATTGACTGTCTAATGGATGATGATGGTGTGGCTCATTCTTCTGAAGAAGATAAAAGTCTGGTGGCTATACAATATTTTCAGACGTTATTTACTTCATCCGAGCAGATCTCATCAGAAGTCTTCGATCAGGTTTTTAATGGCTTTCAAGAACGTGTCTCTTCGGACATGAATGCTTCACTTTCTCGTGCTGTTACTCCGGATGAAATCAATATTGCTATGTTATCTATAAATAACGATAGTGCCCCTGGTCATGATGGTTTTACGGGTGGCTTTTTCAAAATTAAACTTATTGGGAAATAGTGAAAGATTCGGTTACTGCCGAAGTTCAACGATTTTTTACCGACGATTACTTTGATCAAGATTGGTCTCGTACTTACATCAGTCTGATTCCGAAAGTGGCTAAACCTAATCGTATGAGTGATCTTCGTCCAATCAGACTTTGTCCGGTAGTATATAAAATCATATCGAAGATTTTAGTGCATCGTCTTCAACCGTTTCTTCAACAGATAATTTCTTCGACACAAACAGCCTTTGTTGCGTCTCGACTCATATCGGACAATATCTCCATTGCTCATGAAGTAATTCATGGCCTTCATACTATTCCGGAACTTGCATCGAAGTATATGTTGGTCAAAACAGATATGTCTAAGGCTTATGATCGTGTAGAGTGGCATTTTTTAGAGGAAGTATTACGACGGTTGGGTTTCTGTTCGCAATGGCGTAAATGGGTTATGAAATGTATCTCAAATGTTCGTTTCTCTGTTATGATTAACGGTCAGGCTTACGATGATATAACACCAACAAGGGGAATACGTCAAGGAGATCCGCTATCTCCGTTTTTATTTGTTCTTGGTACCGAGGCTTTAATCCACATTATTCAAAAAGCTGAATCCGAGAACAGACTGACAGGAGTTCAATTTCACTCTTGTCAAAATCAGAAACTAGTTCTTTAATGGACTGTTTCAGGCAATACGAATTGATTTCTAGGCAAAAGATAAACCTCGCAAAATCTGCTGTTACCTTTGGTAGTAAAGTGCCGATTGGTGTTAAGGATTGGGTTCAAAACTTCACCAGAATAATTAACTTAGGTGATGCTAATAAGTACCTGGGCTTACCGGAATGTCTAAGTGGATCTAAAGTGAAACTTTTCAATTACATCAAGGAAAGCTTATCTAAAAGATTGACTGGCTGGTATGCTAAGTCATTGTCATTGGGTGGTAAGGAGGTTCTTCTAAAATCGGTGGCTTTAGCTTTGCCGGTCTATGCTATGATGTGCTTTAAGTTCCCAGTAACTCTTTGCAAAACACTTACAAGTGTGATTATGGACTTTTGGTGGAACTCTGATGGCTCTAATCGTAAGATTCACTGGTTAAAATGGGAAAAAGTTGCTTTACCTAAGTATCTTGGAGGTATAGGGTTTAGAGACCTGTGGGTCTTTAATCAAGCTATTCTAGCAAAACAGTCTTGGCGAATGCTAACTGAGCCTTATAGCTTATTTTCCCGAGTTTTTAAAAGTCGGTATTTCCCCTTGGGTTCTGTTTTGAATGCTGTTGAAGGAAAGAGACCATCGTATATATGGCGTAGTGTGTTACATGGCAGAGAACTCTTGTATAAAGGGTTGGGCAAGGTTATAGGTAATGGTATGGACACATTCCTGTGGTCTGATCAATGGCTATGGGATCGATGCTTGAGAAGTCCTTCTCCTCTTCATAATAGGGTGGATTTGACTGAAAATGTGTAGGTTTTGATTTATATGTCCGATAGTTCTTGGGATCTTAGGAAACTTAAAGAACGATTCACTGCTAGTGATGTTAACATCATCTGTCAACGCAGACCAATGGTGCATCGTTGTGATTCATTTTATTGGCATTATGAGAAAAGTGGTAGATTCTCTGTAAAATCAGCATATTCTCTTGGCAGCCGTAAGAAAGACTCTGTATTAATTTCAGAAGCTGAAAGTCTTCCTTCACTTAATGATTTGTATAAGGAGTGTTGGAAGTGTGTTTGTCTCTCTAAGATCCAACATTTCCTTTGGCGAATCCTTCATGGCAGTCTGGCAGTTGCGGAGAGATTGAGAACTCGTGGGATGAGGATTACTGATGGATGTTTATTTTGTGAAGAAGAAGAAACTATAAATCACATATTCTTTGGATGTTCATTTGCTAGACAAGTTTGGGCTGTAGCTAGTGTCCCTTATCCTCACGATGGCTTCAGTTCTTCTATTTTTTCGAATCTGGATTACATATTTTCTTTACGCAGGAATAAACGTGTTCCTGAGGGTATTCGTGAAGCTCCTCCTTGGATTCTCTGGTATATATGGAAGAATCGGAATAATTGTCTGTTTGAAGGAAAGAAGGCATCGACTTTGGATATTGCTAATCTGGCTCTGAAAAACAGGAATCAATGGTGTGAAGTGATAATGAGATCGACGAGGCCTCAAGCTCCGGTTACAGTACCTTCTGCACCTACGTTTTGGCAGGCTCCCTTACTTGGTGAGGTTAAATGCAACTTCAGTTTTGCCTGGTCTGAAGAGAAAACTCTGTCTGGGGCTGCTTGGATTGTGCGGGATCATGAAGGCAGGTTCTTTATCACAGTCGCAGGTCTTACTCTAATGTGTTATCTTTGGTAGAAGCAAAGTTTAAGAGTTGGGAATGGGCTCTCCAAAGTATGAATCACCTTCACATTGAGAGTGTTGTCTTTTGTAGCTCTTCTTTGGATTTGATCAAAGCCTTCAATCAACCGAACGATCATCCTGCTTGGTTAGGCTTTTTGGATCCGCTATTAAAGTTTATGGTTGAGAAACCTAAGTGGTGTATATAGTTCGAGAATAAGAAGTGCAATTTAGGGGCTTATAAGATCGCTCAAAGTGTGATTCAGGACAATCGTATTCAATCATACGTAGCATCTGGCGCACCAAGTTGGCTCAAAGGTCTGTTGGATGGTGAAAAAAGACGTTGTTTTCAAGATGGATAGTTTTCTTCAATCTCTTATTGTTACTTTACAGGCTCTGTTTTTTTAAGTCTGAAACTCTGCTGTTGAGACTGAAACTCTGTTTTTGAACAAGTTCATTAATTCAATTATTTCTGGGAAAAAAAAGTATTATCTAATATATAACGAGGGAGTGTACTTCCCTCATGCTTCCATGTTAGCATTAGACTAAGTATATTTTTAAAAATATCAGTAGACTCCTCACGTCGTGTTTCTCCATCGATTTCAAACTCCGACAAAAACGAATTTAAGCAGTAGAACTTACAATAAATATGATTCACAAGTCGTTAATATACATGAGCTGAATCAGATTTTCGACACTCTATGTGTGTATCTATTTGAAAGTTTTCTATTTTTGATTAACTCTTCGAATTTGAAAATTTTCTATTTTTCAAACTGCTTTAGAAGATCAAATCTCATAATTTTGAGAGAGAAAAAAGGATGCTAAGTGCGAAATCAGCGATATCGATTGGAACAAATGCTTTAAAGTTGGTTGATTCATATCATTTGGTGTTTTAGGAAATGCAATCTAGCTTTGGTGAAAAATCATCTCCCGATGGATTTTCTGGTCCTACGAGGGTTGTCCTATATTTTCTTTGATTGAAATTACCCATTCTTCTCTTCTCTCCTAGCTTCGGGTAAGTCTCCACATGTTTCTACAAGTTTCTACAATGAACATGTTAAATTTTCATCATGCTAATTTTTAGAACTTCACCAGTTTGTTTCGTTATTAGTGGGAAAAAGAGTCTCGAGATGCCCGTGTTGTTATACTGTTGTGTTTTCTTTTCTAACATTTGGTTAATTGTGTAATTACAATGAACATGTTAAATTTTCAACATGCCAATTGTTAGAACTTAAGGGACTGAAGATGCCCGTGATGTTAAACTATTGTGTTTTTTAACATTGGTTTAGTCACTTGTATTTGAGATGTTCTTGCAGAAATCATGAAGGTCTTTGTTCTTTCTGATTTTGAGAGATATGACAATGGCTGTCCA
Source organism: Iberis amara (assembly GCA_900406375.1). Lineage (NCBI taxonomy): Eukaryota > Viridiplantae > Streptophyta > Magnoliopsida > Brassicales > Brassicaceae > Iberis > Iberis amara. The sequence goes on from OVAV01001290.1 coordinate 4,677, forward strand.
TTTACAATGAAGAAGAAAAACTTATGGCCATGAACTAAATAACATAGGCGGCTCATTGGTCATGGTCCTAGCTTTATGGAATATGTTCCGATTTATGAGCATCCATGTGCTCTCCTAAAGTCAAAACAGCGGAAAATAGTGAATCTTTTGGTGTTTGAAAAGCATCCAGGGTCTAAGATCTCTCTACAGGCTTCATATTTAAAGGCAATGTCCGGATTTTAAACTCTACCTAAATAACATTCTCGAAGAAGTGAAGAATGTTTTGGATGCATTTTTGGTGTTTTCACAAAACGTCTATGAAGAGTGTGCTCTTTTCGTTTTCTTTCTAATTTGCAGAAGGTAAGTTTAATTTTAATTAAAAATTATCATATATGTGGATATGTAGTAGCCAAAAAAAAATTTCATGCTCACTCCCATTTATTAAAAACCGTACCCTCTCCTTTAACTTATGCCCATAAAAATATGTCTACACAGTTCTCAGTTAATCTAAAATGAATATTAGTCGTATTTGGAAAATCCTCCAATTCATATTCACGCATCTACGTTACACAACCGCAAAAAACCCAGAAACCTCAATAATGGAGGTAAACAGAATCATCCGTAGGTAATCAATTCTTAACAACATTCTCACAAAATTTCATGCACTTTTTCTTCACACCAGATTTTAATCACACACTTTTTCTCTATTTTTCAAAATGGTTACTCTTGATGTAGTTGCAATCCCTGCTCAAGTTAACTATGTTTCTTTTTATGATTTGTGTATTGGCCGCTCATCTCAACAGATTGTTAGCCGCCTCCTTTGCTTTTGGAAAGCTAGGACTTCAAGAAGAATGGTGATATGATGGGCATAATCCTCCTTTTACTCGATGAAAAGGTAAACCATTACTTATATTCTATCATTTACTATTGTACAGTCATATAACTTCAGATATTACTAAACTAAACTCTTGATTCTTTTGCCAGGAATATATTATTCATGGATTCATACCAGTCAGTACGTGTCACATAGTACAGGAAAATTCTAAAAGAATGCTTCCTTTTTCAAGTCGTTGACTTTGAAGTGGGACGATGCACTAACCTCTAAAAAATCACGGACCATCCACTCGTCATACATTTCCTCGCAAACACAACAATTGTTCATGTACCTGAGATAGGACATTCACTACCTCTTGAGAAGNTACTAAACTAAACTCTTGATTCTTTTGCCAGGAATATATTATTCATGGATTCATACCAGTCAGTACGTGTCACATAGTACAGGAAAATTCTAAAAGAATGCTTCCTTTTTCAAGTCGTTGACTTTGAAGTGGGACGATGCACTAACCTCTAAAAAATCACGGACCATCCACTCGTCATACATTTCCTCGCAAACACAACAATAGTTCATGTACCTGAGATAGGACATTCACTACCTCTTGAGAAGTTCATGTTACGTAAACATGACCACCTCCAAGCTTTAACTAATACTAATCTCGAACTTCCAGGTTAATCAAATGCTCTATCTTTTCCTATAAATAGTCTTTAAACCATTTCCGTCAAACTTTAAAATAACACTTTATTTCTTTCCTCCAGATGTTGTTGGGAAAATTCGCCTTGTCTAGGGGGATAACTTGGATGACGCAACATCCAAACAACATCTCATTGTCCGCTTTGAAATTGATCTTTAACAGTTACTCAATTTTAAACTTCTTAACTGTCAGTTAAAAGTTTAAGTCATCAAAATAGATTAATGTAAAGGATATATATAATGAGTTCTAATAGACTGAATAGTACAATAATTGGTTTGGAAAATGTAATCATTTAAATTCTCTTTGTTTTAGAATCATCTAACGTTTTCCACATATTTGCTTCATCATATTCTTTTAATCTCTTATGTCATGCTCACTAAATATAATTACGTTTGTGATACAACATACTATGAATGTTGATGTTTTAGTGGGTTTCAATGTGATCTTTTAATATTTTTTTAATTATAAAAAATTACCTACGAAATTCAAGTTGTTAGTGAATGTATGTTGAGCAATTTAAAGTTCTTAAATATACTCTAAAGGATGATTCGTTTCTCTGTTCTACAATTATATTTATGGAAAATATTTCAGTTTTCCCCTGCTGATTTGTACAGGCCCCTCATACTTTCTTTTTCAATATGGGATGATGTGGTAGCAACCTTTCGTGCACATCTTGCCTCTGAACACCCTCTGAATTCTATAATGGTTGTAACTACAGTCAACCCAAAACAGTTTGACGGTAACATGTACCTTAACTCCACGGCAGTGACTAGATTTTTTCGACCCAAAGTTACAAGCCATTAAGGAGTTCGCAGCCATGTCACTTTAAAAACTACCTTTTAAAATGTTATCTATCATGTATCGGATGCAACTGAAAACTAGACAAATATGCTAACACTCTCCGCTATACCAAATGTGTCTTACACACAGTAGCCAAAATTGTCAGATAATAGAAAATAACTTAAATCCCAAATAACTGAGATTAAACTTCTAAATCTCTCTATACTAATGTTTAATCCTATTTTGAAGGTACCGCGTGGAACTTGCAGTTCATGATGGTCATGATGGTGCAACATTTGTTATTTTTGACAAAGAGATGACCAAACTTACCTCAAAAATCGCATCTACTTTGACCCTTGAGGTAGTAAATTTATGATCTTCTACCTCACATTATAAAATCAAAACATAAACAAAACATCTTCTCCTCTCATAGTCTCAATTCTCCAAAACATCTAAGGTAATGGGGAAACTGTCAACCATGTTCTCCATTGCTTACAAGATCTCTTGGGAAAACAATTTATGTTCCATCTAAGAGTCACTCCCTTCAACTTTAGTCCGAAGCACAAAACTTTTACAGTTTCAACAATGACTCCAGGTGAGACATAGGTAGATAATTTCCATTTTGTAATATTTGTAATCAAAATCTGTTAAGTAAACATTTAACATTATTTTGTTCATTGATGGTGCATAAAGTAAATTAAGAAAATAAATTGTGTTGTACGCTGAATTGGTTGAAGGGATCAACGTAAACAATCATCCAATAGGTTTACCTACCATTACTGAGACGGGTGATGTGGAGATCTCAACAGGTTCCAATTCGTACAAGCATGAATGTTCAAAAATTGGGTATGTGGAGAAGAAACGCAAACGTAGCGGTGAGTAATTCATTCAAGTGAATCAGTTGGCCCCAAAATAATTTTATTTAAGCAATTTATATATCAGTTCAAGTTGTACCTTACGTCATTAACATTAGGTTTTTTTCTAAAAATTATTCCACTAGTGGATACTGTTTATCTTTTATAATAAATGAGTTTTTACAACTGATACATTTATTCTTATGATATCTATAGGTTTTATTTGATGGACAATATATTTTGAGTTTATATATCATTATAGTAACTTTAACACAAAACTATTTGCTAACAATTGATAGAGATCCAATCCTTTGCATTTCATTAATCTTCCCTATATATAGTTATAGTCCAAAAAAAATTTCCTACATATTATGAAAACGTTGTTAATAGGATATCCTTCGCCTTTTTCTACGTTTATTTAAAACTAATTTCAAAATTTTAGCTCTAAAATTTTGTTTTAAATGACTAAAGGTTAGTTTTTGGGTTGGTTTGTTCTCAAAAGAATAAAATAAGTATTTTGTTAAGGATTTTTTAAACTTAGTAATCACCTAATTAATATTGGGTTAAAATTTGAAACTTATATTTCAACCATAAATTTACCATTGCCATTTCAAACAAAACATTAGCTTATTGATGTGTAATAGGACATATACAAATATATTTATTATTTGGTAATTTAAAGTAAAAAAAAACATTATAGCTTCACCGAATAGCTTCACCTAATCTTGCATGCATAAAATTGATAGAGATTCAGTCTTGTCTAATTTATAATTATTTTGTTTCAGGTAATTTTTCTCCACCTATGAGATTCACTAATAGTTGCATTTAATTTAATTTATTTTGCAAATGTTGTTTAAAATAAAATTTTTGAAGCCGACGATTCGTTACAATTGTTTAATCACCAATTAAAAAGGCTCATAAGACAACAAAAATTGAACATACTGTCATTATAAGTTTTACAATTTAGAACGCCTTCTCTTCCTCATTAATATTCATATAATTCAGGATCGCAACATTTATGAACTTATAAAGTCTGATAATATTAACTTTCGAAATAAATTATACAACTCAAAAGTCACCACTTGTTTTGACGATAGGGAAATTCAATAGTCCTACAATGATTGATCCACCTATATAAATAATCGGATGAAAACAAACAACACAAAGCAAACCACAAACAGTAGTCAATTACACAAAATATTACAAAGATTAGATTCAAACAAACGTCATGTAAGCTCTCTTGAAGCATTACCTCAAGATCTCTTGGGTATAATCGTGAACAAGGTTTGGTGCCACAAACCCAAAAGCTTATGTGAACTGTATAAGTTCTTGCACAAAATTAGGTTTCACCAGTAATAATGAACGTGTGTGCAAAGCCCTCAACCTGTCTCCTTTAGTGAAGAACCAACTTGCATCAAACAAGTACCCTACATTGATGAAGAAATGCTCAGACAACAACAATCCATATGCTCATTATATCAGGTATTCTGAACTACTTTGTCCTTAACAACACCTATGCAGGATTTCACCATTTGAGCATAACAACAGATGAATGACACAAAGAGTCGATCTACTTGTATGTCACATTACTTCTATGCACATACATGTTTGAAGAAGGGAAAATTTATTTGAAAATACTCAAATGGGAAGAAGACTGTGAAATACTTAAAACATGCTAGAAAAATATCAAAGAATCATTGCAAGGAATTAAAGTTGTGTGGAAACTATGCTATGTTATTTTGCTTCATAAGATGCAACCAAACAACTTATGCAACCTCAACAACATGGAGAACACATGCTTGCATTCAATCATGATGTAAGCACTTTTCAATTTCAAATAATTCAAACTATTAAGTTATTTCTACAAATATTGACTCAATTCCAACTGATATTTAAATACGTTGTGACATAACAAGAAAACAAATTTAAAACTTAATAAACTCGAGTTACCAATGTCAATTGTTGTCTCAAACCCATAAGATATTATAAGTATCAACTTTACTTGAGCCTCCACAGGAAAAGCCCAAAAAACCTGTTTCATTACATATATTTCAAATAAACTCATAAGGCAACAAATTATAATGAAAAATATGTAAGATAACATTATTTACAAACCATCTATATTGGAGAAAACAACACCCAAACACTCAATATATTCAAAATTTACCCAATAAACCATTTTCTAATTTAAGGATTCAAATATACAACACCCAATGTTAGTTTTTTATTTCTTATATTGTGTTTGAAATCATAATATATATATATATATATATATATATATATATATATATATATCAATGATTATGATTCCTATATACTNCAATGATGATGATTCCTATATACTTTAGTACGTACAATACTCCTTAATACACAAATAGTTTAATAATCAGATATACAACTAATACACAATGTTTGTTTTAAAAATGAAATTCTTTAAGATTGATAACTTATTAAAAGTCATATAAAACACATTGTATTACTAATAAAACTACCGGAAACAAATGTAATTTTACAGCAAATATAATCGGAGAAAGATACTCAGAAATCACCACAAATAACACTAATTGCCAAATAAAATTTTGTAATAGGCGTAAGTTATGAGAAAAAGTCAATCATTTACCACTTGCAGAGACAATTTATATTATTGTAGAGTTACCAAATGCTCAAATGCAAGAAAATAAAAAAAATACCAAAAATATGGAGGGTGAATCATGAGACAAAAGAAAAAGATGTATTAGCACTCAGAGGAAAAATATATAAAAAAAGAAAACAATAGTAATGAAGTAAAAGAGAGCAGAAAAGAAGAAAAAAATAAGTAAATCTGCTTCATTGCTAACTCGAAAATGATTCAAACTTATAAACACTTATTAACAAGAGCAACCATTAAAAAAATCATTCACCATTCGATTACAGGTCGTATTGAAACAACTAGACATATCGAAATCCAAATTGCCACACGTCAAGGTACGTAAAACAAATACAAATCAATATTTACCATACGAAGATATGATACAATATACATGTACCGGAATGACATTATTTCAAGAATAAGCGTAAAAAAACGCAAAACAAAATTACTTTAGATACATATGGAATTCTCATCCGAGACAATGATGTAATTAATAACTTATCGTTTTCTTTAGGGTGAGAATAGCTCCCCAATTAGAAATCATAATATGCCATTTCATAATAGGTAGTGTGTTACTTCCAAATACCTTTTATAATCTTCTCAGATATAATTCTATGAGTTACTTACTTCGTACTTCAGTGCATTAACCACTAGAGAATTACTATCCAGCAATATCATTCCCTCCAACTCGCTGAGAGTAAAGTTTAACTACCATTGCATTGAGATATATTCCACACAACACTTTAATGTGCAATACAATCGCTATATCAAGTACAATTTCTACAGCAACAACCCAACAATTGTTAAAATAATGAAGCCATACAAAATAGGAAGGATTTGGAGAAATGAGTAGGTCTCGCAAAAGTCTGTGCTTCCCTAACGATGCCGAAATTGAAAATCTAAATGCTTATCAACTTCAGTGACTCACACATCTGCACTCTCTGCCTCGGACACACTAACTCATATGATCACATCGATGCATCCATTGTGGGTCTAATTAGACAAGGAGATCTAGTTCGGTATTTTGTTGTATTAGAACTTATCAACTATGGAATACTCAACAACACTATTTGGAATACAAATAACCACTCATTACATATAAATATCTGCATGCAATCCAAAACACTAACTCATTTCGATTAATTTGTAGTTGAACAGTGGAAAGCACGAAGAATGTGGAGAGCTATATTATTAGCAAAAA
>OVAV01001291.1:372-13785 GCA_900406375.1 Iberis amara
CTTTCAAAATTCATGTCGGCTATAAATTTGCTTATTATAAAAAAAATTTCTAATTCATATGAAACAATATATTCAACTTAGTACAATAGTTGGTTAGAATATACAGTAGTTTCATCTAAATTTTTAACTCCTGTGGCCAGATAACCAAATAGTTTGATATTTGAATATATAACATTGATTAGTTTACACGAAAACATAAACTGGTCCACAAAAGTGATGGAAACAATTGAAAAGCCAAAAATCAAAACAGAAGACCCTCTTATAACGTCTATTCAATTTTTGTCCTTATCTCCTATATAATATATTCAACTATTGATTCAATAGTACACAAAATAAATAAAAGCCCACATTTTGGTCATATCAATTATCAAACGTACTCAACTTTAGAAAAAAACGATATTGAGTATTTATTGGCCCCCCTCCGATGACATTTTTGGTTGAGCATTATTGTTCTTGTTGACAAATCTCGTGATAATAATGGCTATATATGGGACATGTGTATATGGTATAGTCACACTCGCATATAATCATGTATTGACTATTATTCTATATAATTTAAATTTATTGATAATTTTTTATAAGCTTTATTTCCCTTCTTGTCCTACTAACATTTGGTCTTCTTGGAATTATTTAAAAAGTGCATTTTTTTTTTAGAAAGGGAAGCATTCGGATGAAAGCATTATATATGATTTATATACACTACATTTCAAATGAAAAAGACTTTGCAGGCATATACAATGGCGTGTAAGATTTTTTTTTTTTTTTTCTTTTTCCACACCGTGTTAGAATTCTTACAAATAAGATAGCAATAGCCAATAGTATATGTTAAATAAATGCAAAAGAAACTGGGATATCTACTATATATTATAAGAAAAAATAATTTACAAATAAATTTTTTTTTATTACATATTATCTTATATGTGATTAGTACAATGGACAAATAATTGTTTTTAATAAAGAATAAAAATAAAAAACTAAATTTACCATCTTTATTGTTAAACACAATACTAAAAGATCTCCAAGTATTATCCATGTAACTAAAAAATATCTAATACTATATATATAGAAAAAAAATCTTCATAAAATACTTATTTAAGGTTTTTTATATAAATGAATTATTTAAACAAAAATATAATTAAAATAAATATATATAGGAGATTCTCAAAATAAATTTCTTTCTAGTTTTAATTCTAAAAATACCATAAAATCTCAATTATTCTAAAAATTTCACAAAAATATTGTTATTTCAAAATACCAAAAATTTAAAATAGCCTTAAAATTTTAAATTTAAATCCTAAACTCCAAAAACTATACGATACACCCTTCAAAATAGAACCTAAACTTTAATTAGTGTAGACAAACCCAAAGATTTTAAATCTACACCCTTAAAATTCATTTTTGACGTTTGTAGTATTTTAATATAATATAAAACATTTTAATGGTATTTTTAAAATAATTGGGAATGTATAGTACATTTTTCCTACAAACTCATTTTTTAGTATTTGAAGAAAATTTTCTATATATATATATATTTATTTATTTACTATTATATAATGAAAGTATAAACATTTCAATGCATAATTTATGTAATCTTTTCATTTTCACATATAATCATGTTTTTGAAAAGAATATATTAATACTAAATTTTACTATAATATACAATTAGTCGAATATATTTTTACATTATGGAATTGAGGGTTATAGATAGAGTTTCCTGCGTGCAACTTGGAGTTGGAAGAGTTGGATTTTCAATATTAAAAATATTTATTTTTGCTAATATATACTATATTTATAATTAAATATTCATATTATATAAATATTATTATGCCATCATTATTTAAAACAAAATTTTATAAAATGATATTAACTTCATATATTTTGTAGATTATCAACTTAGTTTGATCAAAAATTTTAGCTAAACAACCGTTCACATTGTCATCGTACAAGATCCATTTTATAAGACAAATACTTTTTTTTACTGATTTGATCGTAATAACATAGCAAAATATGTTAGCTCTGGCGAGTCTCGCAGTTCGTCAGCAGCGGCCGAGTTTTTTTAGAGTTTTTTTTATTCTCTAGGTTTTTAGATTCTTTCGTCTAGGACTGGGTCTGGCTTGGGTATAGGAAAGCTCATTTCCGAATTTGTAAAGTTTTGTGTAGAGTCTTATTTATTTTTCTGGTTTGGACTGAAAATTTGTATTGAGCTAAATCTGAATATATAAATATATATTTTATTAAAAAAAAATCATAGCAAAATATAAAACACATATGAGCACCCAAATACATAGATATATTTAAAAGGATTTTTAGTGGAAATTTAGCTTTTGTAAATTTTTTTTCTTCAATATTTCATTACTTAGATTAAGCAAAGAGTCTTACAAAAGAAGGACTATTGTCCCTACGAGCTTTTACAACAAGATTATATGCATAAGTATTGAAAGATCTAGGTTGGAATACAAAAGATGTGATACCACATAAAGATCCTAAATGTAAAACATCTTGGATTAGTGAGGTTGATTCTTTACACCAATTAACTTGACCTGAATTCCTTCCTGTCCTAGTTGAGAAAGATTGCAGCTTTGACATGAGTTCCTGATTATCATTTATCACTTGTACTGAGTAGAAGCCTAATCTCAGTAAGCAGAGTAGAGCTTCCCTAATTGCAATTGTCTCAGCCTGGAATGGGTTGGATGTTGGTGGTATTGATGATGAACCTTGCACCAAGATGTTACCCCTTTGCTCCATTAGCCAGCCAATTCCAGTGCATTCATTAGGCGAAATCCAAGAAGCATTTGTCCACAAAGCAAGCTTGTTAGCATCCACATAAGAAAAACTTTTATCAGTTTGGCTAGTAAATTGTGGTCTCTGACTCATCTCTGAGTTAGCTAGTTTCCATTTCTGCAATGTAATCAAGGCTTTGTTTATCACATCAGGAATACTACGTGTGATGCCATTAAAAATCAAATCATTTCTCTTCTTCCATAAACGCCAAAGTATGTAAGGTGCAAAGTTAGAGCCATGCGCATTAGTTTTCATATTCTTGAACTGAGTAAGCACATAATACAAATTTTGCTTCACGTCTTCAGTAAATATAGCAGTGTCAATGGCTATATGTGATGATAAATTCCATACTTCCTTAGAGTCTCGACACAAGAAAAGTAGATGGGCTATTGACTCTTCTTCCTCACCATAGAGATAACAAGTAGAATCAATCATGCATCTTCTTCGTTTTAATTGATTATTAACAGCTAGACCATTATTAACTAGCCTCCAAAGGAAATGCTTTAGCTTATGTTGAATATTCAACTGCCATATCTTTTTAAAGATAGGATGGAAGGAATCAAGAGTACTCAAAGTATAAGATGCCTGGTGATGGGCGTGGTATCCTGATTTTACAGTATAAACTCCACTCTTTGTATATGGCCAGATTGGCTTATCCTGCATCTCAACCAGGGATGGCCTAATTTTCATTACATTGGAAACCTCAGGTGGTGTTAGCCATGTTTGTAGTTTTGTAGAACACCAATTACAACCACTTTGATCAAACAACTGATTCACTGTTGCATCTTCTGGAAAATCAAATGCAGGTGGTTGCGCAGTAACATAATCCGGTGATGAGATCCACCTATCTTTCCATATCCTAATTGTTCTACCATTCCCAACAACCCAACTAAGATGTTCCCTTAAGAATTGCAACCCTTTATGAATGCTTCTCCAACCGTGACTAGGCCTAGAACTTAAAGCATGTCCAAAGGTGAGGAGTTAGGGAAGTACTTAGCTTTTAATACCTAGGTAAGCAGAATATGTGGTTCTGTCAAGATCCTCCACCCCTGTTTTGCAATCAATGCCAAATTGAAACTTGTGAAGTGTCTAAAACCAATTCCTCCTACTCCTTTTGATTGAGTAATTTTATCCCAGGATATCCAGTTTATTTTTGTTTTATCCAGACTTGTGCTCCACCAGAACTGCCTCATCATCTTTGTTATCTGCTTAGTAATGGCCAGAGGTAAGATAAAGCATGCCATTGAATAAGAGGGTAATGTTGTAATGATAGCCTTCAACATTGTTTCTTTTCCTGCAGGATTTAAGAGTTGAGTGGACCAACTTTGCAATTTATCCCTAACTCTCTGCAATATTTTCTAAAGGCTGCTTGTTTGTTGTGACCTATCAACTCAGGGAGTCCTAGATAAGTACCAATTCCTCTTATTTTATGTATACCCAACAAATTCTGCATTTCATGTTTAACCGAGAGTATGCAATGAGGATTTAATGTGATTGCTGATTTTTGATAATTCACTTTTTGTTCAGACAAATCACCATAAGCATTCTAAACATCTATGAGATTTTGGTATTCCCTACTATCTGCTTTGCAAAAAAGTAAGCAGTCATCTGCAAATAGTAGATGTGAAATTGCATGACCATTAATACTAGCTTTAGACCCACTAAGCATTTTCTTTGCTACCATATCCTGGAGAAGAAAGAGCAGCCCCTCAAATACTATCAAATACAAATAGGATGATATAGGATCACCTTGTCGGATGCCTTGCTTAGGGAGAATCTTTCCTGTGGGACAACCATTGATAAGGATTGAGAAGGTAGGAGTTGAAACACACAACATTATTAGTCTTCTCCATTTATCTGCAAACCCCATTTTATGAAGCATAAAATCCAGAAATTTCTAGTTAACTTTATCAAATGCCTTTGTTATATCAAGTTTTAAGGCCATATAATGATGGACACGTTTCCTGGTTGTAAGGGAGTGCAACAATTCATGTGCCAGTAAGACATTATCAATGGTAAGTCGTTCTGGAATGAAGGTTGATTGGTTCACAGATATTATATGGTATAACCATGGTTTGAGTCGATTAGCCATTATCTTGGTTATAATTTTATACGCCACATTGGCTAAACTTATTTAGCTTTTGTAATTTAAAATATATTTTGAGTATTAAGTCATTATTTCACCTAAATTTATATTAAGTCTAAATTTGTAGGTTCACTCTAAAATGTTTTTCTTAGAATTTTCGTGTTAGGTCACATGTCATTCTAACTCAGTGAAATAAGATGAATTGAGATATTAAAATATATCTCAGAACAGGTCATGAAAGTTCAAGACCTCTTTTCATCTGAGGTCTTTCACAATTTATACATGTGAAAAGCAACCTAACTAGATACCTCTCTAGAAACATGTGGATATTTCTTATCTAAATTGGTGAGATTGATGGGTTTCAAGGTAGTAAAAATTTCTTCTAGTTGGACCACGGTCTTTCTTGTCTTCGAGTCAAGTTGCACCACGTATATGCTTTTTAGGGCTAGTTTGACATAATCTTTATGCATCAAGCTCGATTTTCCTTATAAATCTCTAAAAAATTTGGGCTTGGAACATAATTTTACAGGAGTGTTAAACTCAGTATTAATAGTAAATTCCTTAGTTGGAAGATTCTCATTTGAGATCGTTGAATTTATCGAACTAGGATTCGATTATATTCTAATTTAATTCACAAGATCTGAAGTCTCACTAATAAATTGTTAGTCGAATTGATTCTTTCTACCTTGGTGGGGAAAAAAGAAGAATATTCGGTTATATCTACAGGGTTGCCAAAATGTCACGTTTAGGGTCGGGAAAAATAACTGGAATCAAATAAACGAACTGAACCGAACCGAAAGAATAGGTTCGGTTCGGTTATAGATCCGATTAATTTACCAGAATGGATCTAATTATACAGATCCTTGGTTCTCGGTTCTTACCCGAACCGAACCGAGAATCGAAAAAGAACCGAATGTCTGCTAGAACTAAATGATTTGCTAGAACCGAAATAAGTGAATGCTTTTATTAATCACTTTTGAGTTTTGATAAAACTCACTTTTGATACGATATGAGTTTTGATAAAACTCTTGTAGACTCGTCTGTAATGGAATGAATGTGTGAGACAAGGCTTTGAATTATATGAGAATTGTCTATTAAGGTTTGTGAAATCGTTTGTGAAACTTATACGTATTAAATGAGAATCGTCTGTTAAGGTTTGTTAAGGTAAGTGTCAGTGAAACTTGGAATCGCCTATTAAGGCTCGTCTTGTAAACTCAACATCTTTGTAAATCATCTCTTTATTTGTTAAGGTTTCATTCCAAGTTTCAGTGATTTGAATTAAATGAGAATGCTTTTGTTTTTTTCGGATAACCCGAAAGAACCAAAATTACCAGTTGGTTTGGTTCAAAAATGGTTCCAAATTTTTAGAATCAAACCAAATCGAACCGATAAGGAATCGAACCGATCCGCTCCGAAATTCTATTCGATCTTATATGGATCTTATTTTGCTAGAACCGAAAGAACTGGAACCAAATGGGACTGAACCGAACCGTTTATCCAAACGCCCAGTCCTAGTCACGTAGGCTCGAAGTTAGGAACATCTTTTTGGGATTAATCATTGTATATTTCAAATCTTTTCGCTCAGTTATCTGTAAGTATCAAGATAAGACCTTCATTTTGTAACTTCATATGAACCCATATGTATTTTTGTTCTTCTTTCGCTCTACTTTCTCTTTGAAGTTCTTCATTTATTTCATCATCGCGCTATTGTTTACCCTTTGTGCTCCAATCCTCTTACCATTTCTCTGATCAAACATGTTTAAAGAATTTTCTCAATCAATCAAGAGTGATGACCAATCAAGAGCATCAGGCTGGTATGTGCATGCATAAGCTATTCTCATACATGGTTTACTCATATCGGTAGAGACCTAGTTTAAGCAGTCATCCTTGCCGAATTGATTGTTATTATATTTTTCTACCTCTAATTTATTTTTTCTTGCAAAACCTCCTTTGAAGCATAGTACTTTTTCTCCAAACTCTTTAGACAACGTCAAATGGATATTTGAGCTCACTATCCACCTATGGCTTGACATTCACTAGGAGAAAATCAATTGCAATCTAACTCGGGTTAACATAGAGTTTTAAATTTCTTCAAAATTATTTTACTTTTTTTAAAGCTTATTGAATTTTCAAGTGATGGAAATATTCAAACTTGTTAATTAGAATGTCTGAAGAACATGGATGGACCATGAGTTAAAAATTTATGGGTCTCGGATCAGATAGACTGCGACCTCCAAAAAGGATACTACCGTGCTTTCGTCAAATCGCATAATGGATAATCTTGTTCCTTAAGCTGAGAGACCGCACTTGCGACCAAACATAATGAGAGGATTATTGTCATAATCACATAAGATTTGTGCCACTACTAACAATTGCAACTTGCAATGGGCTTCTTCACACGAGGTCATTTTTGTTGAGACTGCTTCTTCAAAGGCGACCATGCTCATAGTCATGCTTGTTAATTTGGGAAGCCATAAGCCATTGGCCAAAGGTCCCTTGTAAACACTGAGTAATCCTCCAAATTTTATTTCTCGTATTCGGTAAAACTCAACTTTATGCATGACGAGGTCACTTACGTCGAGCTACTTTGGCTGATCCCGGGCCACACTGGCCTCTCTCTGTTTTCATAAAACTGTATGATTCCCGATCTAAATCAAGCCGGTTTTACATGAAGAATATTTTACTCCATCAACAACTTATTAACTTCCTTCACGTGTCAAGTATGCAGATTTTTATTTTAATAGTACTTATTTAGGTTTCCCTATATTAAGAATGATCTTTTGTTTTATAAATGGTGGGCACTTACAATCGTATGGAAAATTTCTACGACCATTGGGTCAAGCGTTATCAAATCACCATTGTCGAGCTTGAATCAAATGCTTGAGGCCTAGTCGAGGGAGTTGAGTGACGAGCTCAAAAAGCACGAAAAGATGGATGAAGGAGCTCGTCTTTATGGCAGACCGACACCCAAAATTAAAATTACTAGAAATGAGAGGAAGGTCCTAACTATCACGATTAAACAGCTATTAAAATCAAACATACTACTCTTCGAGAATTTTAAGGTCAAGCTAGATGTCCTTAGAGATGAGAATGCTTGCACCATAGAGGCTTCTTGTGTCAAGACAAAGAAGTTCAGTGAAGAGGTTGTCATGATCGAGCAATTTTATAAGAATAAGGTGGATTACCATCATAAAAAGAAAATTGAATGGTTTGCGGTGGCAAAAAAATAGATAATCAAGAAATGCCTGACAAAGTAAGCCAAAAATTGTCGACATCTAGAGGAGAGGGATGTTGTTGGAGAAATTGTGCATAGATACGCCCAAAATAACAACATGATCAATTATGTGAAGGCTTCAAATTGGACGGCCTCGTGATTCATCAGGAATAAAAGGTGCGAATGAAAGTCGATCTAGAGAAATAGGAGCTTAATTTTATTTCAATCTTTGTAGTCCTCTTTCGAACGAGGACCTAATTATCTTTTTCAAAGTCAACAAGATCGAGACCATTCAAGAGACTTTTTTCCTCAAGATAGTAACATTCAGAGGGTGTATCGTTATAGCTCGGGTGTAAACCAAAATTTGAATGGTTTGATCCCTTTATAATGGGTATTAATAAAAACAAATTTTGAGCTTTCTAACATTATATGACTATGGCATCAACATTCCATCCATTATTATGAGTTTTTACATGTGTGATCGGACTACTTTGGTCACTTGATAGGGTTTTTCCCATTTTCCCTCTGGTTTGCCTACATTTAGCTTTACAGTGTTAGAGAATTTTTCGCAGAGGACGAGGTGGAATTAACACTCAGTCGTATTCTTTTTTAGGGAGCATGTTGTTTTAGAGGTCGACGTGATCAAGAAGTTTCAGCCGATGAAAAATATATATATTTGGGAATAGGGTGTTTGATTACTGGCCTAATGAGGTTTTTTATGAAAAAACAGTACACCATCGAGCTCATTAACCCATAATTTCTTTTTATTTATAGCTCTTTCTTGATTCCATCGACGATTTTTTATTTTTCACCTCTGTTTACCCATTTTTTTACCGATAACGAGGTGTTATTGACTGGGCATGATTTTCCATAGAGAACAGAAATTTCTAAAATTGTTAACTGAAATTAGTCAACTTTATAGTGTCTATCTCATATGATAATCCATGTTACTAGGTGATATTCTTATAGGATGTAGGTGGGAATGGTCCTGCTACATTCATTCCCATCTTGTGAAAGGGTACAATGTCTTATAGGTTCTTGTGAGTTTGATGGGAAGGTGGCTCGTTGGTTCATACATTTGGCATAATTCATAATAAAATGCATATGTCTAGAATTTGACGATTAATGTAGGGTAGTCATGACCGTGCGGCCTTATTTTTAAAGTTATAGCACATCCATTTGAATGGTTTTCACCGATACCTTCGTGTGTTTTGGCCATGACTTGTTCTACCTTGTCACCATGGATACAAGTTAAGAGGATGTCCAAGGAATCATATTAGATTAAAGTATTTTCTGGAATATATATCTAGCTCATCTTGACTTTAGTCTTTGGGCGTCCCATCTGTCTAACAAGACTATTCCTTCTTAGATGAATGCATGTATTTTGGTTCGCTAGTCAATAGTAGAGGTTTGGTTCCTTCGTAGATGAATGCCTTATAAGTTTCTTGATCGGAAATTGTGATCCCTACGTCGATTCTTATCAGGTCATTGTTCTTTTTAGGGTGATTTTATTGTTTTCTCCGTCTTCATCGCTGATTTCAATATTGATCGGATGACGTAATAGTCAATTTGACATCTTACTATTGATGTTGTTAGGTTGTTGTTCTTACTTGAGAAGATAGTGTTTTCAGAGATTTTCCTATATACAACGTTAACTGTTGAATCAAGATTTCACTTACGTTAAGGTAAAAGATAGATTTTTGAGTTTTCTCGAAAAATATATTTTTATTTATCGTTAGGGTGTTTGGATACAATTTCTCAAAATCTCCATACTCGCATACAATTTTTGTTCCCGTTAAAAGAAACGATATAACTAAATACATTAACATTCAACTTTATGTTTGGAGAGACACAATTACGAATTGTAATGATTATGTAATTAACTTGGTCGGTGATTATTTGTAATTATTATCATTCAATATCTAAAGTGACAATATATTTTTACAATTAATAATAAATGAAATGTGAACCAAATTATAATGCACCACTGGTCATAAACTTAAGGCATATTGAGTTCAAAGATTAGCACGATAGTTGATGTCTATCCAAATCATGACACTGTGAATCATATAATACATACTTATTCAGTTTTGTTGTTTTGATATATATAAATCAAAGATATTTGATAGATTAAGTGTGATTAGATCTTAGCGATGTCGTGGTCAAAACTTAATCGGTGGGATTAGTGGGAAAAAAAGAAATTATGGAATGCATTTTCATTATTCAGTTTTAGATAAGTGGGGATGATGCAGATGATAATAATGATAAATGACTATAAATCTAACCTAATTCAGTTTTCTTTATAATAATAGCCCTTTTCTTTGTATCCATTCCAACCTTTCGATTCATCGGATATTTATCTATTTTTCTCCGTAATTTTTATATTTCTATTTTCTTATTGAAACACATGTTTTCCTTTCGATATACTGATATTTATTATGCAGAAAATGGCGTAAATTTTATATTTGAAAATAGATATGATATTCCATGTCCAGTTGGTTAAACTTTAAACATCAAATATTGATAATTACAACAAATTTTTTTTTTTATCCATTATAAAATTTCATTTTTTTGTTGTTGATAAACCGTGGAAATTTCGAATCTTTGGAGCATAGTCTCCCCCGATGCCCGGAGCCAGCCGTTGATAATACCTATTTAATGCATAAATTACTCTTCCCAAAAGATTTAAACTAGTGACCTTGAGCATTTCAAATAGTATCTCAACCACTAGACCAAAGTTTCTTGGTAAAGTTTCATAGTTCATACTAGATCACAACCAAATAGTCACCACAAGGAAGTTCGACGAGGAACTAGTACTATAACGTCGTTTACGACATAATTATATTAGTTTTGGCATTATCTTAATAAGGTTATGCTGGTAGAATTCGGCTTGCGAAATTGTAGTTAAAGGAGGAATTTGTTCTGATAATTTTAAAATAATTATTAGATAGAACTTATAGATTGTGTATCATATTTAAGAAGTAAAGCGTCATATTGAAAAGTAGTATGTTGGGAAAAACTAACGTTTTGGACCAAAAAATTCTTTTTCTCTCTCAGGTTTTTCCTCTCTCTAGTTATCTCTTTTGTGTTTCAGATTTGAGATATGTTAGAAGAAGAATATGAGAGCTTCTCTTCTCACCGGCTGAGTAAAAATCCCTTGCACTGGTGGATTCCCCTAGCAACCTTCTTCCGACAGTTTCAAGCGCCTCAAAACCCCTTTCTTTAGATCTGCCGATACTCCAGAAGAGGAGAAGCGGCCATGCGGTGGAGCGACAAGGCCAGTTAGCTTCACGGCGCCATGGCACGGAGGACGGCGAAGCACGGGACAGGGAACCTCAAGGTAGCAAGGGTCTGCATGTTCGTTTTGGCGGCGATTCTCTCTCTTCTTGGTGGCGGCGTGGGGACGCGGTCATCGTTGGGATGAGGTTAGTCTTCTTCGCCGACGTCAAATCTCCCCTTGTCTCTAGAGACCTAGTCCCTTTTGCCGGAGCTTTCCGAGGCGTTGTAGTTGACTTTCATTTCCTTATCCTTTCTCTTTTGTTTCTTTCGGTTGGCAACAGTGACGGTCATGTATCACCGTTGTTTTGTAGCCTCCGGTGGTCCTATACTGGAGGAGTTTGCAGACTCTCGTCGCCGGCGGCGGTCAACTAGGGTTTTTCTCATTGACCAATTTTTTTCTAGAATTTCTGTTATGGGCCCGTGCCTTATTAGACTTTACGGTTTATTTCCAAATCTGTAATTTAGTTTGAGGCTTTGTTGGGCTTGTTGTCTATTTGGACTTGAAGAATTGTATAGGTTTTATATCAGGCTTAATAAAAATTAAAACATTTATAAAAAATAATAATAACGTATTTTTTATTAAAAAATATATAACGTGTTATAAAAAATCACTTGAACTATGGCACACATATTAGTTTTATATATTAGTAAATAATATCATATATTTAAATTTAAAAAATGAATAAAATTTTAAATTTTTTTAATAATAATAAATTATATGATATTTTGTTATTAAACTAATTTTGTATATAGCACGAGAAATCATTTGGTATATATATATATATATATATATATATATTCACCGATATGAAGGTAATTTGCAGATGAAAAAGTTAATTAACAAACTTGAATCCAAAGTTAGTTATATAGTGTATGTTTACTTTCTAAAACTAGTTAAGATAAATTTTTTTGATATAACCTATCTATTAGTGGAAAATTCGCCAAAAAGAAAATTTGACGATTCTTTAAAAGGAACTATATAGTGAGAAATCTTGGTACGACGTGGGAAGACTTTTTTGTATACAAATATTTCATTTTAGACATAAACGGTTATAAACAGACAAGTATTATTGTACTAATACAAAAATAAAAGCTAAAGTACAAACGTAGTAGATTTTGTGTCGTTTTTAATATTGATAATATCTGAAAAGATTATAAAAAAGAATACTCTAAGTCCATAAATTTCGATTATTGTAACTCAAAATTTTACGAGTTAAAAGCCTGAAATATCGGGAGTTAAAGATAATAGATAGAAATCAAAACTAGAAAAAAGCAAAAGAAATATAAAAAATATAGGAAAAGCGAACGACTCTCAAAAGCATCATAAAGGAACCATTCTAGACGCTAACGCTTAGGAAACCAACTCCATGTAAACTAGAAGCTCCAAAAAGAAAGTCGGACAAACGACCAAGCAATAAACCTCCTATGATGAATAGATCTACCTCTTGAATTAATAACGTGAAGACTATTATTCCGGACCAAGGGATCCTACACGTCAGTAAGAACACCAAGGAAGGTAGGGCGAAGTTGAACTCAAAAAGAGAAGACCGGGAAACGTCAAGTCTGAAGTCTCGCAAAAAAGACGGCTTCGATCACACCAAACGTGTAGAGACAAGGAGCGTAAACCTCAAGCAAAACAAGTCAACCTCTAAAAACGACTATGGATTGAAACTAGTGAGGAACACCAGAACCTAAACAGATAATAACATAGCAGAGTGATAGAGATAGAATTTAAAATCCTAAAACTAATACTGCAGAGAACAAATCAATGTAGTACAGTAAATGGTCGAATCCCACAGAGACCAGACAGTACAAGATTCAGTTTAATCTCAAATCAAGCTAAGACGGAATAATCAGATTATTTGTAATGAAATCAAAACGATAAAACAAAAGTGGTTGTAAACTATGNTGAAATCAAAACGATAAAACAAAAGTGGTTGTAAACTATGAAATTAAAGCGTCAGGCATCAGGGAATCTACATGTAGTCAAGTTTGAAAGTCAAATTATCATGCGGGGATTTTCTTTGAAAATAGTTCTCAACATGAAAGACAA
>OVAV01001292.1:0-13784 GCA_900406375.1 Iberis amara
CAATCGCAAGGAGATAGAGCAACATCGAAACAAAGAGAGCAACCACAACAAAACCAACAGATACAACAGATATAAACACCAAAGGACCAACTAAGCAACTACAACCTGAAAGCCCAACAAAAACAACGCAAGCCAACAAAGAAACGCCAATAACTAACAGNGCACAACAAACAAAGGCAGTCTCAACCCAGAGTCTAAACTCAGACGACCCTCCACGAGTCCGACAATGCAACGCCGACGCATCGGAGAACTGTGCCGGTAAAACAATAACCTAGCCAACCAGCTCTCCACCTCAGAGACAGACGAACCCATCGAAAGCACAATGGGATGGACACTAGCGAGATGCATAGCGAACGAGGCTAACCTAACTTAACAACCACAAACGAAAGCCGCCTCCAAGAAAACCGAAACCGCCGAAAACAAACCCGAACATAGACCAAAACCACCGAAGACGAAACGGCAAAGCGACCTCTAGCTGCCCCGGAAAACAACCAGACGGAGCCCAAAGCTAGAACCGGAACCCACAAACGCCGCTCAAGACCGCCGGAAAACCCCTACCACCGCCGGAACAAACCCTAGCCCACCAAACGAAACCCTAAGCCACCACCAAAAGAGCACCACAGAACCGAGACCACCACCAAAAGAAACGACCGGCTAGCAACAACGCAGACTAACGCCGAACGAGGAGCACACCACCGGAGGCGGGATCCGAAACCGACGAAGACAAAACCGGCGACTCACACCACAAATAAAAACGAGAAAACAAAGCAACGGAGAAAAAGAGAGAAGGGATCCGGTCCCGATGCTAAGGAAGCCACCGGCGACCGGATCGGAGTTCAAAACCCGATGAAGAAAAGAGGATCGCCGGAAATCGTCTAATCGAGGAGAAAGATAGAGAAAAAGATGGTTTTCAACACCGCATATCTCGTGATTTACACATATAAATAAAGTTTCGGTTTGACGGCAAAAAAGAAAATGTCGTTCCCTAGGGGTCTAATGAAACGGCGACGTTCCNGAGAGAAAAAGATGGTTTTCAACACCGCATATCTCGTGATTTACACATATAAATAAAGTTTCGGTTTGACGGCAAAAAAAATGTCGTTCCCTAGGGGTCTAATGAAACGGCGACGTTCCACTGATTAAACGTTTTCGAACGTTGTTAGTGACAAGTGTTATTCTCGTTTTCCCCTCTCGAAACATTTAGGGTTTCTCATTTTCTCCTGACTGTCTCTTGAGTTACCCAGCTTCCGGAGTTCAAGCTTCTGGGTATGTTCGACTTGGGATTTTTGTTTTCCTTTTTGCTGTAGGCGAAGGGGAGAGAAAGAAACTGTTGTTTTGATTTTTTTTTGCTGGTGATTACTAGTTTGATTGTATTCTGATATTATCGCCGTGGAATTTGATTTCCTGCGCATTCAGTAATCGGTGTTACTTCTTCTCTCTTATCCTTAGTTAAAACTTGATTTTAAGATCTCAGCATTGCAACTAAACTAAAGTGAGTATCACTTTGACATAACTTGTGATTTCTTGGATTTGGTGTTGCAGGTGGATACTATTGAACTTCTTGTCTCTTATTTGGTATGCTAATGTTCTGTTTTTTTTTCCAGTCGTGGATAACAGATTCAGCAACTGGGAATTGATATATGCAATGGAAGTTGTGTTTGCAGGAATGAGATATTGGTTCTCTGGCTTTTAATGTTGTTCTGATCTATGTAATTTTGCTGATCAAGAGGTTTCTTGACTGAAAAATGGACTGCAACAAGGAAGAGGCCTCCAGGGCAAAAGCATTAGCAGAGATTAAGATGTGGAATAATGATTTTGTTGAGGCTCAGAAGCTTGTAATGAAGGCTCAGAGACTTTTCTCAGATCTTGAGAGCTTACCACAAATGTTAGCTGTATGTGATGTCCATATTTCTGCCGAGAGTAAAATCCATGGTCTTGAGAACTGGTACGGTATTCTTCAAGTTAAGCATTTTTCTGACGACGTTACAATCAAGAAACAGTACCGGAAGCTTGCGTTGCTTCTTCATCCTGACAAAAACCAGTTCGCTGGCGCAGAGGCTGCCTTCAAACTTGTTTGGGAAGCAAGTAGACTGCTTAGTGACAAGGAAAAGCGGTCTCAGTATGATATCAAGCACAGAATCTATTCACGTGTTGCTGGAAACCAGTTTGCAAAGGCAGGTCAACAGTGTTCTGCTGCAAAGAATGCCAGTAACAATATTATTAACAATGTTACATTTTGGACATGTTGTGAGCATTGTGGTTATAGGTATAAGTACATGAAAGAATATGTGAACACTCTTCTGTATTGTTCCAATTGTCGAAAATCCTACAAAGCCTACGATACTGGAGCTGCTGGAGTGATGCCTAAATCAAGCACTGGTCAAAAAGATATTCAAAATAAAGGACAGTGCAACACATCTTTGCATAAAAACGTGCAGTCTACTGGTGCTCAGTCAGGAAATACTGCAGTTGATGTGGATAAGAAAGGAACTGTCAAAGGGAAAATCAACAAAAAGAACAGAGTAGGTGAGATAGAAAATGCTGGAGTAGAAAAATCCAAAAAAAAAGATAGATCTACGAAGAATTATGCTGAGATAAGTAAACCCGAGAAAGGTGAGGGAAAGATGAAGAATAATTCTGAACCATCCAAAACTGATGTCTTGAAGGCACACCTTAAGTTTGCAGATCCAGAAACACGTGCATCAAAAGCTGTACCTGATGTATCAGTTTCAAGGAGTGACCAAGCACCTTCCGTGAGCAAGGAAAAAAATAAGAGAAAAGTTGTTGAGGAGCCCATTGAGTGTAATAATGTTGATGTTTCTGATATTTCTGAGAATAAAGTATATTCAAAAGATAATAAGAGGAAATCTCCAAGGAAAAGACAGCAGAATTCTAACCCAGAGGAGGAAACCAGTGATCATTCTATAATTGCGCCAACAAAAAGGTCAAGATCAAGTGTTGGATTGAAATCTGAGCAAACTACGAAAAAGCAAAATTTAGGTGTTGGATCATCTAAACATCTTGATACTGGTGGCAGTTCTGTCCCTTCATGTGTGTATAAAGAAAAGGCTAAGAAAAAGGTGGAGTCTTCTGGATATCTAGAAATATCATCAACCAAAGATAAAGGGATTGGAAAATGTGAAGCAAATGGAGAAGGGGTGGTTATAGCAGGAAAAGCTGAAAAAAATCCAATTACACAGGATTTGCCTGATCCAGAATTCAATAATTTTGAATTGACGACCAGCTGTTTTTCCGTTAACCAGGTTTGGTCTCTCTATGATTCGTATGACGGTATGCCTCGGTTCTATGCTCGGATAGATAAAGTACTGGATTCTGAGTTCAAGCTGTGGATTACTTGGCTTGACCCTATACAGGGTATTAAGGATAACACTATTCCTGTAGCTTGTGGAATATTTCAGAATGGGGAGTCACAAGAAGTAGACGACCACTATATATTTTCTTGTAAGATGCTTCACTCACTTTGCAACAATAAAATCACCATATATCCAAGAATTGGAGAAGTTTGGGCAGTTTTCAGAAACTGGGATTTCAGTTGGAATGCTAGCTTAGAAAATCATAAACGGCCTTATGAATATGACTATGTTGAAGTTCTGTCTGATTTTAAAGAGGAGGTTGGCCTTGGAGTGGCTTATCTGGGAAAAGTAGAAGGGTTTGTTTCCCTCTTTCGCCAAGATGCACAACGTGGAGTTCTCCAACTTCAAATTCCAGCAAGTGAGATACTTAGGTTTTCTCATAAAATCCCGTCATTCAAAATGACTGGAAAAGAGAGAGAAGATGTTCCTTCTGGGTGCTTGGAATTAGACACAGCTGCTTTACCAAAAGAAATGTTTGAGGTTGATAATCTTAAGGTTAATGTTGGGTTGAATATAGAAGAGCCAAATGGTAAAACTGGTGGTCCTTTTCCTGAAGCTTCGAAGGTTAAAGTGCAGGAGAATACTAGTCTAAAAAGCAGTCCATCCCCAAAGAAGCGTCAAAATGTCCATGACAAGCACTGTTCAGTCTCTGAAGCATTTGATGGTAAAGAAATGAAGTCAGTGAAGAAGTCTAGAAAGAGTGCCAAAGCAGTGGATGTCTTGAAACTGCGAAAATCTCCTCGTCTTGTGAGTGCAACAAACAGCAAAGCAACTTCAGTATCGAGTCAAAAAACAGCTGAGAAGAAAAGTGGTAACAATGGTGAGTCCTGTGGACAGCCAGACGAGTCTTGTATAACTGGTGAGAAGATTACCACAACAGAGTCCTCAAAGAAACGTTGGAGAAATAACGAGTCATTGTCTCAGTCCAGGGGTAATGATTTTCTGACTCAGTTAAATGGTGCAATAGAATCCTCAGATCCAGGGACTCATGTGCCATGCAGTACCAGGCAAGAAAACACTTATAACTTTGAGAAGCAGAGATCTTGGGACAAATTCCAGGTTGATCAAACGTGGGCTATGTATAGCAATGAGAAAGGGATTCCCGGAAAGTATGTTCAGATCAAGAAAATTGACACAGTGCCTGAATTCAAGTTACATGTAGCACCTCTAATGCAGTATAACCCTCATGAGCTAAATACACGTCCCGCATGTTGTGGGCGGTACAAGTTGAAAACCGGTACAGCAGAAGTCCTTGTGCCTAGAAACTTCTCACATCAGGTAAAAGCTGTGAAGGGTAAGAAGAACAGAATCGAAGTGTACCCAGGAAAGGGTGAGATTTGGGCTCTGTACAAGAAGAACACCAGAGATTGTGCTGAGACTGAAGAAGTTGAGATTATAGAAATAGTAGAGACTGACGAGCAGCGGGTACAAGGGGTGCCTCTGACAGCTTCGAAAGGGTCTAACAAGCCTCTCTACGAAAGGAGTGAAAAGTCAAAGACTGGTTTTGTTGTAAACATAGCAAAGACTGAAGTGAATAGGTTCTCGCATCAGATTCCAGCGTACAGACACTTGAGTGAATGTTGGGAGCTTGACCCTAAAGCAGTTATTGATTTCAACTCAAAAAGCCCATAAGTGTCTCTTCTTTTTATTAACTTTTGGAACGTTGACGCTTAACGTTACTGATCAGAGTGTGGCTTTGTGGCTAATCCAGTGCTAAACCGAAGTAATTCAATTAACATGAATGAAAAAGAAAAGTAAACCGGATCATACGTTGTCTCATTTAGCATTCAGTTAACAATTAATTGATTGGCCGAATTGTGTGTTTTGTCACTCCTATACAAGAGACGGTTGTTGCAGATGCACGATTAATCCTAAGAAACTCTGTTGTAGAAGCTAACATTATTTGTAAATCTTGTGTAAAGCTATGGGTAAAGAATCAGAGTTCCAATTAAGCAGATGTTTCCATTACATGGTAAAGCTATTCAGATTTATGATTTGTTTTCCACCAAGATTGTCTTGAAGATAAGGGAAACACAATCTCAGAAACATTCCTCAACCTTCCTTTATCGTACATATTTCGGTTTGCAATGATCGCTTCGACATTGGCCTCGGATCTTCTAAACAGTCCTCTCCATTTGCTCTCTGGAAGACGTTCCAGCTCAGTGTTGGTCATGGCTGCTTTAAGAGCTGCAGCACTTGCCTTTGCTTCGCTTATCTTCTTCTGCAGGCTTATGTACTCTCTCCACTTGAATTTCTGTCACCAAACAAAACCGCTAAGTAACTCTAAGCCAAGTTATGGTAAATCCTAGAGAACACAAAAAGTCAACCTCATTAGTTGTTATGTTGGTTAAACAGAGATTGAGGTGGTAGGCAAAGAAGCCAGCAAGGAGGAGAGAGATAAGAGCAAGAAACACCAATAGGAGTATTTGGGTATTGTATGTACCAACTAACCACTGTTTCAAAAACAACCACACAAGCCATTAGATTACTCTCTTTATCCAAAACACAAGTGATGGAATTTCGTTGTTGATTTACCTGCAAAACACGCGGAGCTAAACTGCGGAAAGAGTTATCTATCCCGTAATACACTGTAGAGAAAAATCTCACACATTAACTTCATATATTTAAAAGCTCTACGAGACCATATTGTTACAATGACATGATATAAAACTTACTGGTTAAAACATGTACAATGCGAAATTCTTTTACTCGTCCTGCAAGAATAAACCCAATGGCCACAGTTCCATACAGACACAGAAGGAAATGCCTACAAACCACTAAAGAACCTTTTTTAAGATCAAGCCAAGAAGATGTGTAAGTGGTTACTACTCTGTTCTTAGTTCCTCATGATATCAATATCCATGGAGCATCCAAATTTCACGATTCTGAAAATGTTAAATGACTGATTAATGTCTTACAGTGAGAACTCACCATAAGAGAAAGGCCATGAAATATCTGGTATTGTTTTCACCAATACAGTTATTCTGCAAAGGATATAGGAAGTGTGGTATTAATCATAGACGAAAAGTACAACAGCTAGAGAGATTCAACAAAGAGCTTTTGGGCTGTGTACAAACCATCCACCCACAATGATGATCAAATCGAGCTACACAACGGTTGCAGATACTACAATGTTTTGACCTAGCTGGTCTGTATTAGACACAACACAAACTGTTAAAAGGCACCATATAAATCAAGAAAGTCAAGGAGGATTTTAATGTACTCACTTTGGGATTTTACAAGTTGAACACTCTTTCTCTGAGTATATGATATCATCATAAGGGTACACAGATATATACTGCAAAACATTCTTGGCATTCACAGTCCCTGGATCACAAAAGCTTGTCAATAGGAAAAGCAAAACTCCGATGATAACAGCCACGAAGCTTGTATACCTACAATATAAACCAGAATGCTTTAAAGCTCTAACCAAAGGATTTACAGTATCTAACAGAGAGAGCCACGGTTTACTTGTGTACTTCGCCGATATAATATCCAGGTATGTAAGTAAAGCAAGATTTTGCAGTTAAATAGTATGTCGATCCAATAATCGATAGATATATGATCTGCAGTATTTCAGAAACTCAGAACATTTCACTAGGATTATGAATCAAAATCAAATCTTCACTTGCTAATTGAGACGCAAAGAAACCATTCTTGAATAATGAACTGACTTGCAGTAAAGGGTTAGGCCGGTCACAGCAGAAATTCTCAACCGATAGGATCATATCCGTACCCTTGGAACCAAACACATACCCAACAAATCTCCTGCAAGAAAACAACAGATCACAATCACGAAACCCTAAGAGAATAATAATTCAGATGTAAAGAGGGAGGAGTACAGGAAGTAATCGTAAGCGCCAAAAGTGAGGAAATAGTGAATCCATTGAATGGGTGTGCCGTTGAAGATAGGCCATTGCCCACACAGTAAGGAGACAACCACCATTAACGTCACCATCCCGTGACATACCAGAACCCATTGTACCTCCATTCTCCGATGATGGGTTTGTCGAATTTGAGGATCTCAAAAGGAATGTTGAGTTCTTTCTTTAGTTACTCTCGAGTCTATGTTTGGGGGAAAGAGGTTACTGTTTATTCAAAATTCTAGGGTTCGGACTTAAATCGAAACGAATCTTCAATATAAAGTATTATTAGAGTATCTTTCTTCATTTTTAACTTGAACGATTTTAAGGATTCTTTTACAATTCTCATGATACTTCTTCTGAATTTTCTACCTTTCTTTTTTATCAAAAAATTTTCTACTCTTTGTTGGCTCTTCTTTTTTTGTCAAACCAAAGGATTTCATTACTAAATAGAAGAGTTTACACTCCATCAAATGAGTAGATGATTACACATAATAAACTAAACTTAGCAAATACATTCGTAAACCAAATGGTAAATACGACAAAGACAACACGAAAGATAGAGCCACTAGGCGAGTGCACCGAGACATCTCGAAGGAGCCTTCGCCACTCATTGGCAATAAATCCCAAGTAAAGGGAGAAGGAGACTTTAGTGTAATAACATACACTTATGTCTAAGAAGTTATCTTCTACTACCAAGAGAAGATACAAGTCCAAATCCATAGCCTCCGCAACGAGCACCATATGGACGGATATTCTTGTGAAAAAGTGACGGGGGAAATGACTTCTTTTAGCAAGGAAGATAGCCAAATCATGGTTCACCTGCACAATCCACACAACATCTACAACAAAGTAGACATCATAGCTAGTAAACGAGACTAAGCTCCTAGCGTTAAAATAGACTAGACCAAAGCTAGTAGAAACCTTAGTACAAGGTAAATTTGAGATATCAAAAGAAACCAACGAAACTAGACCAAAGCTAGTAGTAGAGACCTCAATACAAGGTAAAGTCGGAAAATCAAAGGAAACCGACATACTTATAACAATATCGCAGTCTTTTAAAATTACTCTAAAACTATCAAGATCGGAAACTCCTTTAACCAACAAAATCAAGCAATGATACCGCAATGCTAGATTCAATCGACAACAAAAAGAGCAGATATTGATAAACAGAGCATTATCAAGATTAAAGGGTTAGGAAAGTTGAGGGAAATTTCATCAGTATTAACCCTAGACAAACCTAACCAGACTGGTTTTGTTTCCCTGATATCCTCCTGAGACAAACATGGAGAGCCAAGGGACAACAAGTAAAAGAAGCATGGTTTCATTAAGCACAACACCAAACCAGAACCCTTTATCAACAAGTACCAATAAAACCCAGATCTGAAAACACAATTGACAGAGATGGAGTGCAAAAGACCTGGTGCAGCAGAAGGATCTACTGCTGAAGACATAGTCAAATACAACAACGAAAGATAATGAACTTGAGGCACATACCTTCTTTTATCCAAATCCAGATTTGGCAAGGAGTTTTTCGGAGAATGGACACTAGATGGAGCTAGGAACAAACCGATGAGGTGAAATTTGGAGAACCTCGCACGCCGGTCACGACGACGGACACCAAATTTGTCTGAAAGGACCGCAATAGACGGTAGAGAAATCGACGAAAGATAAAAACGAAAAAAACAAAGAGAGGAACAACTAGAAAAGGCAAACGAAGAGAGCAGAGGAAGAACACAGTGACGCCGGCGACGATGGAGGTCACCGGCGTCGGAGAGCATCACCTTCAAAGTTGTCTCGATTTCTGAACCAGAGAGAAAAAGGCTGGCGGCTAGGGTTTTAACCCATTACTCTTTGTTGGCTCTTCTTGTTGCACACTATTGGTGTCAAAGCGACCCTTTTCGAAATCCTGCTTATGTTTTTTTTTTCTTTGATGGAATTGTTTGTAGTGTCCCTCTATCTATTTTGAAATTATCTCTAAAAATAGCTCAGACATTTTTTTATAGCCACATCATCCCCTTTAGAGCTTAATCTCAAACTGCCATGTGGCTAAGTCCGAATTCTGAAGCTACGCTTCACCTTCTTTCCTATGATTTTGTAACAACACCGTTTATCTTCTTCTTACTCATCATTAATCTATTATTTCTTAATTACTTTTATGCCAAAAAGTTTCTTCATCTCCTCTTCCCTTTCACTTTCTATTTTAAATCCTATCAGAAGTGGACACATGTCCAATGGGAAAAAGGCTTATACACCCTTTTCTCTCAAAAATTAAACAAGATATCTTTTCTTTAATCAACACTAGAAATTAAACCCGCCTATTCGAACGAACATTTACGCACAATTTTATTTTCACTCAAAATAATATTTGGTTGACTTATTGCATTGATCAGATAATACATAAGAAAGTTTAATATGTAAAAACTGGTTTAAGTTATAATAAAAAAATATAACCAAAGATATGAGAATAACCTCCTATGTTTCTTAAAGTTTTTCAAATTAGCTAAATAATTTATTCAAGGAGGAGAATCGTTTATAATGTTTCATTTTCTCAGCTTTTTACTAAAAAAAAATTATTGAGATTTTTGTGTTTTATTTTCATTGTTTGTGTTCTACTAAAATATTATACATTTTCATACGTGTAACTTAAATTTTTTAACATAATAATTGATATGTAAAGTCTAACATTCTTTAATTACTTCTTAATTATTACAACTAATTTTCTTAAAATGAATTAAAAAAATAATCTTCTTCCTCATAGTTCAATCTAACAAAATTTGGATTTTTCTGCTAGTTTTTCTTTGTTAAATTTTCTGACAGTGAAAATCATTGCTTTAAATTGTTAAAAAGATCAAATGTCATCGTATTACGATTTTTTCTGTAAATCTTTGATATATATTATGTGTTATTATGTTATTTTGGTATCAGCCTTATATGACTTGCAATAAGAAAAGTTGTTTTTTCATGTTGGGTTCTACAAGTAAATTTAATTACATTGTAGCCATTTCACAACTGTTATGTTTATGTATTTACAAAGTATTAGATTTATTAACATAAAACCTGATAAAAAATAAAAATAAAATTTTCATATATTTTTGTTTTACATCAAATGAATTTTATTATGCTATATCATTGTTTACATCAGATTGTAAATACAAAGGACAATTATTATACACCATCCAACTATTCAAAATAAATTTGTTAACATATACATGTATTTATCTTGAATTAAAGATTTCATTATTGTCAATCAAGAAGCTAAAAACAACCCATAAATGGCATAAGAAAAAAGTTTTAAATAGAGTAAGAACAATTACACATTGCTTTCTTTATCAAATACGAAGACTTCAATGTGAACAATTTATCATAAATGTTATGTGCTTCATCCATTATGTTCTTATTCTTGATCATATATGAACATTTTTTTGGCTATCATTGTTATATGATAATATGCTTAAAGAAAATAAACGATAACATTCTACTGATTCTATCGAAATACTAACCAATATCTCTCGCATGAAAACATGTATTTGGGTTGACATTGTTGTTCTTGCTATTTGAGAAATTATATCAAAATGTTTTTTCTTCGATTTATTCCATCTCCGTAGACCACAATTTCACGAGTCTCATATTTAGCGATCAAGTCACCCAATTCAATATGGATTTCAAATTTAATACATTCACCAAAATATGGTTTTGGAATACTGGTCATCATGAAGAATTTCAAACCTTTCACGGAGATATCTAATTTGATTTAGATGATGCAAGATAACTAACACATACCAAAAGACTACTAACATATTAATTTCACAATGGTAAGACGTTGAACAAAACGAAAAAAAATTTANATTTGATTTAGATGATGCAAGATAACTAACACATACCAAAAGGCTACTAACATATTAATTTCACAATGGTAAGACGTTGAACAAAACGAAAAAAAATTTATAATCGCCAAAGAATATTTCCTTTCTCAGCTGGGGTTGAGTTTATTAAATTGTTGATAATGTTGGGATCCGATTGTAGAGCAAAAGACTTGGACTCTGATGAACCATTATCGTCAAAGAAATCCTTTCACAACATCATTTTCGAGAAAGAGAAACATAAAATAACAATATATGATGTTACCATAGAAAAACTCATTGCCGAATTCATTACCAAAACCGCTGGTAATTGTCAGAATTTGAAATCTTTGCAACAAAAGAACGATTCACCATATGCAAATTTCTGAATGAATTATTTTTATAGTCATGATTATAAAAACGGTTGGAGAACGAAAAGATGCGACTGAGGAAGCATCGCCACGTTTCTGAAATTGTAATTTAATCACGGAATACAGTTACGTAACCATGTATTGTGAAAATATATTTAGTGGGCTCATATCATTTGCAATTGGCTTAAAATCCAACTTTTAATATTTAAATAGGACATGTGGCGACACTATAGAAGATGAAACTCATCTTTTTAATATGTATAATTATATATGGTAGTATTTTACCTGCCCTACGGGCGGATCACTGTTAATGATCGAAATTAAAAATATTATCGAGAGAAAATTGAACAAATCTAATAATTTTAACATTAGTTTATTTTTTTAGCTACAAAATAATTTAACTGATATAACTATATAAATTTGATGACACACAGTAAAAGCCTCTCTCTCTTCGAAATCGAAATAGCCGATCTACAACCCTAGAAAAATCAAGCTCGGTGGCGGCGCTGGCCTTCGCCGGTGGCCGCCGCTCACCCTTTCTCTTTTGTCTTGTCTTTCTTTATCGTCTTTTTCTTTTGGCTCCGGTACTCGATTTCTTTCTCTCTCAAAGCTCTGCCGTGAGTTGTGGTGGTTTGGTGTTGATTCAGGTATGAAGCTCGACGGAGTAATCTCGGGCCTTTACGACCTACAGTTTCGTCTGGTTCTCCTACGATTTCCTCTGCCTTGGTTTCTCTGTCATCCTCACAGTCTCGCTTGCTTCTTCCTTCTGGCGATTCTGTCTCCACCTGCTTCAATTCAACTTGGTAAGTGCTTTCGGCTCTACTTGTTGATCTAGGTTTGGTCTGGAGTGGTCTCGTTTGGTGTAGCTTGTGGCGGTTTTTGTTTTGTTTGGATTGAAATTTTCGTAATCTGGCTTGGACTGGCTTGTTTTCTTGTCTCTCTCGGCTTTTGGTTCGCCTTTCTTTGCTCTCCAGATCGTCTTCTGTGTCTCGCTGTGGAATCGTTGATAGAGAATGACTGGGACGGATAGCCTATGGTCTTCACCGGGAATTTTCGGCCAGCTCTGTTCCTCTTTCTTCTCTCTTTCGGCGGGCTCATTGTCATATGCTCCTCCAGGAGTTACTGCTCTGGTCGTTNGACTGGGACGGATAGCCTATGGTCTTCACCGGGAATTTTCGGGCCAGCTCTGTTCCTCTTTCTTCTCTCTTTCGGCGGGCTCATTGTCATATGCTCCTCCAGGAGTTACTGCTCTGGTCGTCGGTTGCTAGGACTTCCCGAAGTCTTTCTTTCTTCGTCTTGTCCGGGTGATGGGTGCTTCTAGTGATGCGCCGTTCTTTTCTCCTTGACTCAGCTTCCGTGCTTTTGTAGCTTCTTAGCTATCTCCGGTTCTTTGTTCTGTTTGGTACGTCGCTCGGGTCTCTGGATCGGTCTGTCGGGTCTGCTGTTTTGGTTTGTACCATTAGTGTAAAGTTTGGTTTTTGTCTTTTTAAGGATCTGTCTCTTGTGGCCTTCTTACTCCGGAGTTTTATTTGTTTTCGCGCGGCTTCGAACTGTTTTTCATGTCTTTCGTTTTGTCTTTGTAGTTCTCTCTTGTTCGGTGTTGTTGTAACCACTAGACGGAATTAAAAATCTATATAAATTTGATGAAAATCGGAACATAATTTTGTAATAAACTAATAATCATTAACGACAATTGCAATGATTTACCTTTTTCTTATGTTCTTTAAAAAAAAAAATGTTTTTCTTATACATATATTTTAAGTTGTACCCAAAAATCTTAAAGATACTCTCGAACAAACTCTGTAGTATATTTTTAAGTAGTTAATTGTTATTCTTTTTAGCTATTTATTTTATTAATTTAGATACACTAATGATATAATTTTCTTACAATTTTTTTACTATAGCATGATTTATTAAGAAATTCAATACAACTAAGACCAAATATCTTTTCAAATAAAATAAAAATAACAAATAAAATAATTAATCTAAAAATAACAAATGAGTTTACCGTGTGTAATATATATACAACTTACAAATTTTTGGCGTTTATATACTTCTTTTTGTGATTGCTTAATATTAGGTATGTTAGTGAGGTTGAGTTTTGGTTTATAATTTTTTAATTATATTTTAATACTCAATCTGTTGATAAATTTTAGTTTATAAATTATAGAAATTTTTATTAAAAATTTGTATACATTAAGAAAAAATACTCATGAATTTAATATCACATATTTCTTTTAGTGAGTATAGTATATTTTTTGTTTAATTTTTGTATATAATTATAGCAATTTTTTGTGATATAGTAGAAGGAAACATGACTTTTTATGCTAAAGT
>OVAV01001295.1:0-13778 GCA_900406375.1 Iberis amara
ATATATATATATATATATATATATATATATATAAAAAAATATTACATTTTTTTCTTTTATTACGGTTAATAAATACTTCATATATATTAAATATTATTCGAAACATAACTTTTCAAAAATGTTTATAATGAAATGTTAAAAAATAATGATTTCAAAATCAATGAGTTTTCTCAGATTTATATTTATGAAAGAATTAATGAGTTAAATAATCGATTTATGCAATTAGTGGAGATGATTCAAATGAGGTTGATGAAAATATTGTATCAAATTTAATTGATGTGGTAGATGAGTTCAATATTCAAACAAAGGTATTTAGAAAAGTTAGAGA
Organism: Iberis amara; assembly: GCA_900406375.1. Lineage (NCBI taxonomy): Eukaryota > Viridiplantae > Streptophyta > Magnoliopsida > Brassicales > Brassicaceae > Iberis > Iberis amara. Next base: position 329 of record OVAV01001295.1, read on the forward strand.
TAGATATGAAAGTTGTCAACATAATGAGCTTCAAATTCATTTAGATGGATATAAGAAAACGCAAATTATGTATACAATAAAATAATACAATATTTCCTTTTATTAGGGATAATAAATACTTAAAATGTATTTTTTATTATTTAATACATAATCTTTCAAAATTGTATTCACTGAATATTTAAAAATAACCATTTAAATTTAATGAGTTCCCGCGCGGGTTCTTTTCCTAGTATAAATAGTAGACACCGAGTTATTAAAAATGGAAAAACATTGCAAGAACATTATTAATAGGAAATAAGAGAAGAAAACGAACATGGAATTGTGAATATAAGAGGAAGAAAGAAATCAATTTTCATCTAGGTTCATACATTGATTTTGGGGTTTTTTTCACTAAACGACATCTTTTAATTAAGTAAACGGTGTTATTAACACCGTTAAACATAATTGACAGTTGACTAATGTGATGTTTAAATTGGTAAAATTGATGTTTTAAATAGCTTCTGATAGAAAATTAGTGTATTAAATGGCTGACTTGATAGTTCGTGGTTTGAATGACATAAATTTGAAAGTTCGTGGTTTTTTTTTACTATTTTCCCTAAAATTATGTACCTAAAAAACTTTATATGATCTTGAAATAGTTAGATTTTGTTTAATCTTTTAATAACATTGTATGTAAACATAACAAAACTAAATGTTGTTTTTAAAAAAATTCTTTGATGATGTTGACAAAATACTAACATCTGTTTTCTTCTTCATCGTTTAAGGGTAAGAAATCTGATTACCTATATGGGACATTTTCATGTTTTTTGATAATTTCTTATCATGTAGTATTTTTTAAACTACATGTGCCAAACTTATTTAATTTTCGTTATGAATAATCCTCTTTTGTTCCCTACTAATCAAACAGTTTTTTTTTCATTGATCGTCGACCTATATTTTACTTAGACTTTTTCATCTTAAAAGAAATTAGGCTGCCAAAATCTACAGACTTATGAAATCTGCTTATTGTATTGGACTGTTTGTTGGGACTTGGGTCTAGACTCTCGAGTGCCATCTACTTAACAACTTGCCTTATTCATAGATTTAATTATTATATTGATTTTTTACCTGGATATTCTAAAAGACTTAAGTGCATTTATACATGCTCAGTCCTAATAACCAGCCATTGATGTAAAATGTAGGTACTTTTCAGTTGTCTTCTTCAACTTTTTCTCTATTTTCCTCAACGAACTATTCTCCTCAACAATCTTCTTCTCAGCCTTTCTCTTTCTACCTCTAGCTTCCTCCATTCTTACCATTGCTTTTTCTTGCTTTTCATTTACTGTTATCGGAAAATGAACTTCCGGTTCGCAACACCCTGAATATATAAACCCGTTTTGTCTAGCTATTACACCATCAAGAGAGACTGCTTCCCCACCGTTGATGTATGGAAGTGCTGCTTCTAGATCCCCTCCAGTCTGATAAACCTGCAACTCTCCAAACACTCCATAGAAAAGCGTTTCTCTGAGTCCGAAACCTAAGCTTGTTTGTATATTTAGCTCTGCTGATTCCAAATCAATCATGTTCACTGCATAGTCTATGAAACCCGGTATAGGATCTCCATTTGGTAGGTAAGGTGTATCCATGGCTAATCTCTTCTGAGGATCATTCTTCATAAGTCCATTCCTCCAAGGTCTGCATGTTTTAATTTACAAGGAAATTCACCAGTAAACTTAGGGTAAAGCAATAGAATAACAACTTCTTCAAAAGAGAAGAGTACCTGCTCGCGTCTAGACAAATAACAAGAAACCGATTGGTTATAGATCGGTTGAGCCTAGCTGCTTCGGATTGAAGCTTGAGATATTCATCACTTTTTGGTCCAAATTGTGATGACTTGCATACCACCAATGCAAGCATTGTGTCTTTCCCCAAATACTCAGACAACACCCTGTGATACCATATGGCTTAAATAATTGAAAATTTTCCCCAAGTGTACACATTGTGAGTATGATCAGGAAAAAAAAAAACTGTAGCTATAAATTGATTTGACCTGCTAAGGGAGGTGGAGCAAACTGAACCAAGAAGTGCTACAAGGCCAAACACTCCTTTCTTTGACAGAAACAGAGACTGTGGGGGCGGAGCCTTTCTGTATAAATAACAGAAAACCGACGCTGCAGTGTCACAATGTTTCTCTTCAATTTGTATCATCATTGATTCTTTGGTGGATAGACATTCTGGGAACGATGCACCGAGAGGTTCCAGAGAAGCTGAGATGAACAAAATTGTAAATTCAAACTTCGGAAAAAGAGTGAGTGTATAATAAACCTATAAAATAGTTACCTTGCAGGGAACTCAAGTCTTGCTCAGCCTGTTCATGTTCAGTCTTCAAACTCTTTAGACGTTCATCTACTTCCATTCGTTGTTTGTCATATCTATCCATTTTTTCTAATAAAACCTGCAAAAAGGATCATTTCAAACAAGTAGCTGAGATGACAGTTAGATTATTCTAGACTAGCTATGCTTTTACATTGGCATAAAGATGAATATTTGCAACTTAAATGGTGAAGTTTATACCTCAGTGTACTGAACTATATCCATCAGGCCAGTTTGGGTACAGAGAGACAATGGCGATTCCCTAATGGCCAAAACTCCAGATTGTGAGCATGGAGTTTTTTCCATCTCTAACATATTCCTGGTTGAAGCCATCCCTGATTGAGGTGTTTGAGTCGTCCTTGAATTAGGTGTTAAACACCCAATCTCATATCTTTCAGATGTTAAAGCAGATGTTTGAATCTGAAAACGGAATATCAGTGTAAAATAGTGAATAACCGAAAAAGCATAAACGCATGTGGCAACATAACCTAATTCAATAATACCTTCAAGTTCAGATGAAGCTCAGGATATCGAGAATGGAGCACTTTAAAAGAAACAACACCCTCATTTTCAGGAAGGGAAAGATAAGGAACTTTGCAGGATCCATGAACAAAGGTGTATCTGATTGCATTCTCAATGCTGCTTGAATCAGATTCAATGCTCATGGTATGGAAACTCCCTGATTTTTCGTCATGATGGATATTAGTATCCACAGAACCACTTGAATCTGTCACTATAAAGTTGAGGTTTACGAGATTTGAACCAGCAGCACAGCACTCGGGTAGCTTAACAAAACAAACAATTCAGAATGAGAGTTCAGAAAGTCAGAACCTAAGAAACCAAACTCCGCCAAAGGAATCCTTACTTACCTCTGTTACGAGCCTTAGCTCTCGTTCCTCAATTTCAGACTCTTTCCTGAAGATCACTTCATTACCAGACATAACAGTGATTGATACTGAACAGAAACACACACACATTAGACTCTCAGCGAATAGTTGTAAAATAAAAAGGAGAAATTGAAGAGATCACGTTACCAGATTTGCCATAGCCTTGTGTGACTTTGAGAATGCCAGAGAGATCAATGTAGCCACGACAATCAACCTATCAAATAATCAACAAACTTTGAGATTTGATGAAACAATAATACTATCTAAGAAACTGGGCCATCCACATAGTGTTACAATGGAAAGAAGACTATACTGGAAGATTCGCTCAATAAATCAAACAGAGAATCCTACACTTTACTACAATATGTATCTCACACCTTACGGTTGACACCCATCCAGTCTTGAATACAAAAACCATCAACGTGTATCAGAACATCAGTCCCTTCTGCAACATGGTTATTGTATCCATCAAACATCTGCATAATAATTATGGTTAACTTAGTTTATTGAATAACTGTTAACGTATAACAACATAAATAAACCTATAATCTTATGTACCTCCAGGATAAAATTTTCAACTGTTGAACCTGGAAGCAGATTTTCTAAAGCCTCAGGATTATTCACTGCAACACGTTCCAGAGGCCCGGGATTCACTGAAACAAGGAAAATTTGTTAATGGAAAATACTTTCTACATTCCCTAATTACATAATTAACAGACATTCTAAATTTCCCATTTCCATAGAAAATATTACCTGCTCTTATTTTGTTTTCAGGTGAAAGTACATCTTCAATAGTCTTTTGTGAATTTTAGTACAAGCTTTTGCATAACAGAAATATAAAGACGGTTACTATAAAAATCAAGCATTAAGCTTACCTTTACAAGCAACTGATACGGAAAATGGTTCGTCCTTCGAGCGTATCTTTAAGGTTGCTTTATAATCTGGTCTGATCTGATCTATCAAATCGGTCTCAATGAGCATATTCTGCATTTAAATTCAAATAGTCACAAAATTTTGTTGCCTTTACAAAAAAAGAATAACAATAACCAACGTGAATGGTATTGTTCAATTGCATTAAGTTCAGATAATTGCGAAATTTAGTTGCCAATTCAAGAAAGAATAACTAACGTGAATGGTACTGTTCAACTGCCTACACTACAGACTGTATTTATTATCTGTCCTTGCTTAAATTAACCAAAATATAATCATAATGCCAGTGCTTAAAACACGGAAGTACCACCATACCTCGATATTGAGAATTGATCTACCATTTAACAGGTTGGACATAATTTTATGAATTTTGACTTTGAATCCAGGGTTAGCTTCCAGTTCAACTTCCAAATTTGGAACAGATGTGAACGGTATCTGATTTTCATACTCATCACAACGAGCAATATGGAAAGGTGGAAGAGAAGAACCCACCCTGTAGAAAGACCAATATATTGATCAAGTTCGACAATCCATAATTTACAAGTGGAGGAAAGTGAGAAATGGTTGATGTATACCATTTCTGAAAAGTGAGAAATGAGTCTTACCAGACATTGCATAGCAGGGACTCCAGATTATCTTCAAGTTTCCACCTTGCTGCCTTTGAAGAAGGTTTGACAACCACCACTTTGGTGCATCTAATCGATTTTTCCTGAAGCTAAATTGTTCGGGAAGTTACAAAATATACTCTAGAAAGATAATTGGCATCATAAAACTATGAGGAGGAATTCTGTTAGTGTAAGCTCACCGAACCATCATATGTTGAAACATAATATCAAAGCGTAGAAAGTTACTTACAATAGAGAAAGAAAAGTTGTAAGTGCCAGCTTTCTTGAAAAGGTTCGGAAATTTGGACCCGAGTGCAAAGATATAAAGACCACTAATTCCTTTACAGGATGTAGGAAATACACGCTGTGAACACAAGGGCTTCGCATTCTTATCACTCGATTTCATATTTGTGTCTAACCATTTTACTACCATGAGCATTTCTTTCCCATCCATCTTAACAATATGTTTCTGGTCCAACTTCTTTGCCGGTGTTGAAGATGCAAAGCATGCAGGTCGGACAACTGCAACAATCTGTTGTGGAGGATCTAGCCCTGCCCGCACAGAATCACCAACAGGTAATTGCTGAAACATATTTATACAGTAAACGTTACTATATGTGATATGCTTGAAAAATTTGGAAAACTAAGTTTGACAGACAGAGATGCATGTTAACATCAAACTCAATTACTTAATCTGACTATTATACAAAATAATGTAACGTTTCTACCCCAACAATGCTTAATTCTCTGCAATCGCTTTCATCCAGCAAAACAATTTTTGATGGTGCCTTCTCCTGTTCCTTCTCAAGTTTTCTGTTCCACTCGTCCTTGTCTACAGGTAGGCACTGTACAAAAACATGTCTCAGAAGGGGTGGATAGAAAGAAAAAGAGAATAATTAAGTGCTACCTTCCCGGAGTCGATTATGGTGATCGGTAAAGATAAAGAACTCCGTAATTCTAATTTCGAAACTCCATCAACAATTGATAGTGTACATCCCTCATCCTTATGGCGATCAATAGGCCTAAAATTGATGTTATAGAAAACAGAACTAACAACAAACATTCAGAACTAGTCAAATGAAAATAGAATCACCTGCATAAGATCCGAGTATCACCTGCTCACAAGACACCAAAAAAAGACAGCTCAGGCCACAGCCATTACATAACTGATAGACTCAAAAACATGGGTATATATGTAGTTTAAATGACAACGGAGATGGTACTAACCGCCTGCTTCATCTTCGAACCCTTCTATTAGAAAATAGTCAATGGTAGCGTAGACATTGTTATTATGAACCCCAGCATACGCTCCTTTCAAAATCTTTACATTCTGACCACGTTTCCACGACATTCCTTTTCTCATAACTACCTTGTGCACCCGCACAGCTACAGGTCAACAGCATTGGAGATATAATTGCACACCAATTCATACAAGGAAATACTTGAAATGTTGGGATAGAATCCATTTATGATATACTCTCAAGTGTGTTTAAACTACATCATCAACGTTAGTACAAAACTATGGGTATGTGGAAATCATTGATAGATGCATTTTGAGCTGATAGCTTTCCAAATAAAGTTTCTTTATCTTTCATAAAAAGCTAATACATACCATCGCGCAAAATACCAAGAGCCTTTTTATCCAGCGATCCAACAATGAGGATAGCGTCATCTTCACCCAAGGTAGCTTCCTCATCATGGTTATTATGCATATCCAAAACCCATTCCTGATATGTATGCTCCAGTTGTGCATAGCTAAGTGAATTTCCTTCTCTGTGAATCACAATATTGACATCTGTGGAAACAAGAATTCATTATACCTTAAACCAAAAAAGAGGAAAAACATTATTGTAAACAGAATTTAAACTGACCATTGTCCTTCTCTTTCTCCATCGATTTACTGCCAAAGTTTCTTAGAGCCACTGAGAAAGGATTTTGGCTAGCGAGGTCGGTCTATAAAAATCATGTTAAGTGATCTGATGATAATAAATTAAATAAGTTGAATATAATATTATGGTGCTCAGCTCACTTTGGACGGCGTAGGATTAAAACCAGCATCCAAATCTGCAACCACCATGAGAATACGTTCATGAAACAATTATAAAACAAACGTCCAAATACAACTGAGCACTTCGTACCGACAAAGCATTTTACTCTTTGGCAACATTTCTGCAAAGTAGACGCTATGGTTCCTCTTTGCATAAACGGTATTGAATCCTACACATATTTATCCCAAACAAGGCAGTTCTTAAGTACATTTAATAAAATTTCATGACCTCCACACCATTACTGGCATGACAAAGGTAACAAAAGAAGACTAACCCAACGGACTTCTGGAAGTAGACGACCAAGCCTTCTTATTGAAACACGACCAAAAGTCTTGAAACTTTCAGAAATTTTGCAACCTTCCTCTTCTAAGCTCTCCAAAATTTTCTCAATGCTTTCTTTTCCCTGAACGATTGGAAAATAAACGAACTTGAGGCGAGCATTTGCCTCTTGGGGTGTTCCTGGGAAAAATATATATATATATAGTCAGACTAAAGCAAAAGCAGTTAGGAGCTTATAAAAAATGCTAGACATGAAAAAGAAATTTACCTTTTCTTTTCTCACTGGTAAGAGTGAATCGAATCTGAAAAGAAAATGCTTGACCCTTGGAGTTTAGGTTGGTAATAGCAACCTCTCCACCTGTTATCTCAGCTAAATCTTCTCCATTGATCTGGAAAATTGAAAGAGAACCAATGACGAGAATAACCAAGACAGTTGAAGTAAATTATCAACGAATTGTAATATCAAACTTAAAACAGAATTGTTTAGGCAATGATAATAACGACATACCTGTAACTCTACAGGCCTTTCAGTCCTCCCAGTTTTGGAGAGTTCATCACACTATGGGTTGATAAAGCAAATTACAATAACAATGTCACATTTAACCAGAACAATAAAAAAATCCCAGGAAAAGGTCGAAGGCAGAACCAAAAGAAAACATGTATTAAATGAAATTGATGCATTCTTTCCTTATTGATATCATAATTTCAGGCATCACCGGACCCAAGTAGACAATAATGTAATCTGGTGAAGGATAGCATGCTTAAAAAAAGCTAGAAAGGCCATCACCAAAACTCCGAGCAGTATATATGGATTATGGCATATTGAATTATTAATAGCCTAAGAGTACCTGGATGTAAGGAAAGTAAATATCCTTCAGCCTGCACTGGAGTTGATATATTTTTGAGACGTCAAATTCTGCTTCAAATATCTCAACCTATAAAGAATATAGACCAGCACTTTCAGATAAGCAGTTAACATACCAGAGCTCGAAGTTTCATGAGAATAAATTCGAAAATATGAAAATCATACAGACATAGTAGTTGAGAACAACACCATAGGTTTCTGCACAATCTTACCATAAGAGTAACATTCAGTTGTGCAGAAAGTGAATTACTTGCAAGAAAATCTATCTAATCATAATAACAATTTCAGTGGAAAATAATTTTGGAAAGTATCTTTTCTGCATCTATGATAGTATATAGAAGGTTATTTTTCATGTTACATGGAAACAAGGGTAGAAATTTTGGAGAAAAAAGTGTACCTTTGTGAAGCTTCCATGAGGAGATAATTTAATTTCCTCCTCCGACGGGTCCCTCATGCCACCAGCAGTCTATACAAGAAATTCAGAAATTCCTTGTTAGGAAACATTGACGACAAAAGGAAGAGAGATAAATTTACATATGATGAATCATATTACCTTCCAATTTTTCCCTGAAACGGACTGATTGTCAATCAAGGCTTCTTTGCTGAATTGCAAAGTGAATACTTTCTTGGACTCTTTTGTCTTAGAAGACACCAAAGTACGCCTAAGAGGGAATAAGGTTAAACACAACAAGACAATGCAGACACTCTACAGGTTGATCTCAACATATATGGGTAAAAAGAAGCTGAAAGTGCACCTTCCCAAGAACATACAAGCATAAGGACCTCCATATCCAAACATCCCAAAGAATGGCTACATAGGAAAAGAGTGAAATCATCTTCAAATAACTAAAATGACAGGTAGTGTTACAGAACCAACAGTTCAAAAGTGAAACATGCCTACAATCATGAATATTTTGACCGAAGGTACTTGGTTATTCATCAAAAATTTTAAACAAGTGGAAAATGAACTTAAGCTATTTGCTGACAAATGAAGTTACCGTAAGGTATGGTGGTTTGCCTCCAATAGCACGGGTTTTGTGAGATCTATGTAATGATGCTCCTATTTTTCCCCTGCCAATTTAAAGGTTAAAACAAACATGAAGAATGTTCAAGTAAACACTAACAAAACAAATCTATGGTATTAAATTTCATAAAGAATACTAGATTGCAAAATCTGTGAATTTAATTGTTCTATCTTAGTCCGAACCTTTTACCCTACCCTACCAGTATCTTCCATGCTTGAATTAAATTGAAGAATAAATCTCACCATTTATCAATAGAAGTTTCCTCACAACTGTCCATCCCAACTCCGGTATCAAAGACTGAAATCCGGTCACCAGAAACATCCACACTGCAATATAATCACATGAGTTGAAGGAGTACACTCAGTTTTGGTTATCTAACTTCTTATAATAAAAGCAAACCTAATCAATCTTCGATCACGAGAAGGCCATACAGCTTGCAAGGAATTGTCCTGTGAAGTGCAAATTAGGGGACAGAAATTAGGATTTCATATCTGGAATAAACATAAAAGTAAACTGATGTAAAACGCAAATTCATCGACGTATCCAGAAAAATAATGTCAAAATCGTGTCATTAATCAAGAGTAAGTTGATCAGCTACAATGTGTATAATTTCAGAAATCAAACAAGAAAAGTACAACAAAGTAAATCCCAAGATAACCATAACTCTTTCATGCAAACAGAAGGCAGAGGAAATATCTTTTTCATGTCCTTTGAGCAATATAAAAAGAGCTAAACAACACCCAAACGAACAATCTGAGAATCAAATTTTTCATGAAAACATTCAGAAATTTGAAGTCAAATAATGAGTGACAGATTACACAAGAAGGATAAGATATAGTGCATCGGTTTGTAACAAGCCACAAATACCACTTTGAACCAACACAAAAATTCATTAATTTTCCATTACTCATTCTATCTTTTATGGTAATTTCAGTGGAACACTTACTATTAGATCCGCGAGAGCTGTCTCAAAGCTATAATTTTCAGGTAATTCTTCAAGCAGATCAGTATCGGGAGTCAAATCCCACAAGTTCTGCAAACAAAAAAAAAGTGAACCGTCACAGACAAACCCAAGGAGACAATGATATAGCAAGCACATATTTTTCTCAAGAATACTACTGACCTCGTACATGTTGGAAGCTAGACCAGAACCATCCTGATACAGAGATAGAAGTGAGAAGACCAGAATTAAGAAGATAAAAGAATAGGTCAGGCACATATCTTAGTATCCTCTGGTTATTCTCATGGAACAAAGATATAATGAACATATTGAGAGTGTACATCCAAACATATTTTGATACCAGTCGCAACAGAATCATAAAAACTCACATCAAGACGTATTATCTGGCACAAATTGGGCTTAAACGCAGAAAATCGGACGATATTCTTCATCTTTTCACCACTTGACTCAAGACAAAACTTTCCGCCCAAGTTCCAATCAACCCTCATCCTCTTACTCAACAATGCACAATCTTTCCGTGCTTTATCGTACTCCTCTTTCACGAGATTGACAAAAGTCTCCATTGACATCTCAGGTTCTGGGTTCTTAAGTGTAAGTTTTACACTGGTGCTGTTAGGTAAAAGGACCTTGAAGATGTAGAATATATCTTCATCTTCATCATCATAGAGCACCAATGCTCTCTTGACTGATCGCCTAATGCTCATCTGAAACGTGAAGACAAAGCATCAGCTTCTTCAAAAAAAGCAGTAGTAATGCTTTAGCTAGAGAGTACTAGAGTTTAAGGTACAACATTTAACAGTGACGAATCAGGTGTAAGGAAGAAGACAAATTTAATTACCCCAACAACAGTTTGCTAATAACCTAAAACAACCAACTCTAGGGTTTTGTGGTCAATCAATTTCTGATCAGGCTGCGATTACACCCAAAAATCTCGGTGATCCTAAGGATTGATCAACCCAGCAACAACAGAGACGGGGAAAAGTGAGACAGTACCTTAGCTTCGCCGACAGATTTCTCTCCAACAAACCCAGCAATAGGTTAGACAAATATCTGACAGAAGAACGATGATGAGAGCAAGTATTTGTAGTCTAGTGCCAATAAAAGTGTACACATTTTAAGATTTTAGATAATTTTTTAGGGTGATTTGTTTCTCCTACTTCTTTAAAAAAAAATTAAAGTTTTTCGAAGATACATTCGTCAAAAATCGTGGCTTGAAAAGCATTAAACCCCGAAAGAAGGAAAAAAAAAAAAACAGGGTATAATTTTGAGGGCATGTTTCCATCATCTTATACAAACAAAAATAAGCCAATAGTTGTCTCAAATTAAGGGAAGATATCAAAAAGAAAATAAGAAGAAACGATCGAGAGTGATGACGATACATTTACCTCTTGAGCAAGTCCACCACAAAAGTAAAATGTTTGATCGCAGAGAAAACTGATGAAAGAAAAAACGGAGCTTGGAGCAGACGCAGTGCCTTTCGAGTTTCCTACAGCTACGACTACGAGTGACGACTCCTATTTTGTAGTCACTAGTCAGTCGTCGCATTAAATCAATTACCCAAAAATATATCATTCATTTTTGAATTTTGTTTTAGGTTAAACCTTCAGGGGTATACTCGTTATTCCACACCTGATATAATTTTTTCCGACTAATTAATTTTTTTTTTTTTAACTGACGTTAGAAAATATTAATATTTCTTTAACAAAAGCCATGAAATATATAATTCCCACTACCTTCCACCCCATTATTTCATCATCACTTGTCACCGATCCCGAAAAATCCCGTTAGTCGATATATGTGATAAGTAAATTGCTCCTTAGCCGGTGACAAACCAAACAAAAGTTTCTCCTTAGCCATTGTAAAGCATTAACGAAATTTTATTTTATTAAAAAATTTTAGTTCTTTTTAACTATATAAAAAATAAAGATAGATAAAAAAATTAAAGTAATGAACGTAAAGCAAAAAGGGTAACTTTTTTTTTTTTGAAGCAATTATAGAAAAGGGCAATTTTTTCTTTCTTTTCTAAAAATTCCGTGCAAATTTTTTCTTTTTTTGTCAACTGAAAATATATAACAAAACAAGATAAAACCTAGAGTAACCAAAATATAATTACGAAAGAAAAACGCAAAGTTCAAATTTTTATGGAAAACCGCGTACAAAATTTTAGTGAACTGATATTTCTTTTTTTATCCATTAAACAGAAAACACCAAAATATTAATGGACATAAAGCATACCGATTTTTTGATCCAATAAATATTTTAAAATTTATTTTCTTCTCACTTTTAATATATATATATATATATATGGGATGTGTAGTGTGATATCATTATGCATTATTGAGTTAATGAACCTAAAAATAAGGTATTCAATCCTCTTTCATTTTTGCTCTCATCCGTTAGAATATTTGTGGTATCTTATCTAAAATAAGGTTTCTTCTAACAAATGTCCTACCAGTTTGCCACGTGTCCTCTGTCCCTCCCTAAACCAAATCTTTTTAATCATGAGAACACATTACTCACAATTACTCAAACCAAGCCATCAAACCAAAAAACCACATTACTCACCAATTGTCGATTCTACTTCCTCTTCCTCTTTCTCATAATAACCTACGAGAAACCCTCTCTCTCTCTCTCTCTCTGATCCCTTTCTCCGATCAACGAAACATGAAAAAAATTGCGGAGAGAGAAGACAAAAGGTTAGATTGCTTTCCTTCTTCTTACTGGGTAAATCAATTTTGGGGTTTCTGCTTTGTCATCTCGCGAGATCAAAGATTAGTTTGTGTAATAAATCATTTTAGTGGTTTCTTGGGTTTTTCTCGAATTGAATTTTGTTGCCTTTGATTCAAGTTTCCTTTAAAAAATGAATTTGTGTATTGTATAGGTTGATGAAATCAATGCAATTTAAACGTTAATATATGGGTAAATCTCCGGAATTCATAAGTCATCTACCACAGAGCATAATGGGAACCATACTTACTCAGCTTTCTATAAGAGATGCAATAAGAATCACGTTCCACCATCTAAATCAAGAACCAATCCACGAGTTCGAACCTTTTGGACTTTGGCTGTCATTTTTGTTCCAATTTTCCTATTCTGCGCATTAACTAAGTTACTCTTCTCAGCATCATTCCCTGATTGTTTTTTCCTTCGTAGAGGATTTCTTAGCTTTTAAAGATAATACTAGGTTAGAATCAGAAACAGTTGAAGCAGTACTATTGTCTTCGGAGAAGTGCATTTTAAATTATTGGTCTTGCTTCAGTGTCTCACCACATTTAGTGGTTGAATTCTATTCTAATATTGAAGTGTTTCTTCTGATATATATGTTTATGTTATTTAGGTGCAAGGTTGCCCATTGACGATGGGAAATTAACTATTATTATCATCAAAAATCAGGTTGTGATGGAAAAGCCTGAAGAAAAGATATTTTTTGAGCCAAATCATGTTTAAATTCATAAGTGATGTTCCATAAATTTTATTTTATACATGTACTTAGGTTGA
>OVAV01001296.1:0-13489 GCA_900406375.1 Iberis amara
TCCTAAACTCTTGTTTTAAGATTATTTTGATCATAAACATTTATGATGTAATACGACTTTTAGCACTGTTAATAATATTTATGATCAAAATAATTTTAAAACAAAAATTTAGGACAGTTTAGGCACCAATCTAAAGTTCAAATATGAAAAAGCACGATACGAATTGTTTGCAGTATGAATCNTCTAATCGGGTCTGCGCGTATATCTGAATTATTTGGGTCAATAATAAAGATATTGCGATTCTGTTGGGGCATAAATGAAAATTTAAAAGAAAAAAACAACATAGTGAAAGCCCTAATTTTCTGCAGAGAAAGATTTCTCACATACTGTAAAGAAGATTTAGGCTTTTTACTTTCATCTTCTCTCTATTCACTCACGCTTCCTCTCTGGTGTACCGCCGACGTTCGTGATCGCCGGTTAGTCTTCGTACTATTACTTCTTGTTTTCCATTTCTCTCCGCCTTATCAAACATTCAATCGTGTTTTTACTTTCTAGTCGCGTTTACGGCGGTTAATGTGTTTAAGTGTTAGCAGTTGTGGTTCTGTATCTAAAACAAGGTCTGTGATCTAGCAATTGAATTAGTTTAGAATGTGTGATTGGATCTATGGGTGATTCCTGGATTTCTTTCAAGCTTTATCTGATATGTTTTGATAACAGAGATGAAGATGATGAAATTGATTGACAGAAACCTTTTGTATCATTTTTGGTGGAAAAGGTTTTGAATCCAGATTCTTATCTTATGTAACTCACAAAACGCAAATCGGTGGCAGAGCCTCTCACAGATCTAAAGACTGTCTCAACGGTGATTTTTAACTGCAAGCTATAGCTTTACAAGCTCGGAATGCATTGCTGAATATAATCTCAAGGTTTGAATCAACTTTGATTAGATCTTTCTTTTAGAGAAACTGTGGAAAGCTTGTTTCTTTGAGATGTGGAATACACATTAGTATATTTAACTACTTTATGGTCTCTTGTAGCTAGCTAGTCATTTGCAAGATGCCATCAAAAATTGCTGAAATCCGGCTTGTAAGTTCACATCGCGAGGTTTATGAACCATGTGATGATTCATTTGCTCTAGTTGATGCATTACTCGCTGATCAAACCAACCTGATTGAGCACAATCCCAAGATTTGTATGGAGATTGGATGTGGAAGCGGATATGTTATAACTTCACTTATACTTCTTCTCAGAAACGAAGTTGCAGGCGTTCATTATCTAGCCACGGACACAAACCCGATAGCTACAAGAGTGACAAAAGAAACTCTAGCAGCACATGGAGTTGAAGCTGATGTTATCTGTATGGATATAGCTTCTGGTCTAGAAAAGAGACTAGCTGGATCAGTCGATGTGATTGTGGTGAATCCACCTTATGTGCCAACACCAGAATATGAAGTTGGAATGGAAGGTATTACCTCTTCTTGGGCTGGAGGTGAAAATGGCCGAACTGTTATAGATAAAATATTGCCAGTGGTTGATCGTTTGCTTTCAGAGAAAGGTTGGTTCTACTTAGTGACTTTAACTTCAAATTTACCTTCAGAGATATGTGTGATAATGAGAAAGAAAGGATATGCTTCTAGAATTGTGGTTCAGAGATCAACAGAAGAGGAGAATTTACTTATTCTTAAGTTCTGGAGAGAAAGAAACGAGGAGAGTTTGGACAAGGAGGCATCATCATCATCGTTTGTTTCACAGTTTTCGAGATCTTTGTCATCGTTTATAGAGAAACAATGGCGATGATCAGACTGAAAAGTTGGCTTGATTAGTCTCAGAAGCTGTTATGAACTTATGATGTTGCAAACGTTAATTCTCTAGTTTTCAATTTCTATCAAATTTGTTCTCCAGAAAAAAACCAATATTGTTCTTTGTATATAATTATTTCGATCGGTATTTGATTGGTTTTTCCATTCATCATTCCGGTCTCATGTTGGGCAAGTTCTGATTTGTTTTCCAGCTTTGAAGGTCTTAGTTTCTCTTGGAAAATCTCGTCTTGTCATTCTAAAGAAGCACAAAGTCTCTAATCTCTAACAAAAGTAATGATAGATATTAATGGTCTTAGAAAGTTATCTAATCATCTATTCACTTTCGAATATTCACTTATGTTTGAAGTTTGAATGGTCTTCGAAAGTTATCTAATCAAAGTTACAATATGAACGGATCTAGGGGTGGGCAAAAAATCTGGATCCGACAGATCTGACCCAAACCCACTCGAAAATTATATTCTGACCCGTTGGTTTTGGATAGTTTAAATTACCCATTTGGTTCTTTGTAATATTTATTTGGGTTTCAGATCGGTTCAAGTATTATCCGATATCCGAATGGGTATTCATATACCCGAAACAATTGTTAACCTAGAAAGATAAGGGAGGAGTCACGTTTTAAATTTTCAATATCGGAGTACTTATGTATATGAATATTAGAATTGATGTTTACATTTTTTTTTTTGAGTTTAACTTATACAGTTTTAAATTTTAAGTGATGCATGTTCTATATTTTAAATATTTTGAAAATAATGCAAGTTTTTTGTTTTTTGGGTAATTTAGTTATGAACGGGTAATTCAGTTATAAACGGATAATTCGAGTCATAATAATGGTTCCTAACCGAATCTGAAGTGTTTCAATTCTATTTTGGTTTTCTAAAGAATTATCTAGAACCGACCCGACTCGATTTATATCCAAACCGGATGGACCCAATTTTTTAATGGTTCATAAATGAATATTTATCAATCCTATCCGAATTAATTAAAACCGAAATTACCCGATCCGAACCAATTCAAATACCCAAAAGCCCACCCCTAAACGAACCCATCCGATTTAAAAAGAAAATTTGGTACTAACAATCTAACGTTCGCTTGGCTACAAAAACTATAGCACTGACGTGGCGAATTAATAGTGGACGTTCACATTATATACAGCGAGAACCGTCACCACAGACTTTCCAGATAAATTTCCTATAATACCCTCAGAGATACAAAGACGGTCAGGGGTAGCTTAGGTATCTATATATAGGTATAAAATCGCATAAGGTAACGCAAGTCGGTTGTTCTCTCTCTCAGATCTAAAAACTTCTCTTCATAAGAGAAGCCAGATAACGAATTCCACTCTCCCTTTATATACCACCGATTTACAAATCTCTTTCCCTCCCCGATTCTCAAATCCTTGTATAAAAGCTATTTCTTTTTTATCAATTCGTCGAAATCTTTCCCGGTAATCTCTCTTAATTCGTTTCGTGCTACGAAACCCTAGATTGAACTTGCTAGCTAAAGGTTTGACCTTTTATCTTGTTACATATTGTAACTGTTAAAGCATAGTTTCTTTGTGGTCTTTTTGGGTTTTGATTCTGTGTTATTTTAGGGCGAATGGCTGATCAAATATTGGAAGGTAGTAATCCAGTTGATCTTAGCAAGCATCCTTCGGGAATCATTCCTACTCTTCAGTAAGTTCTTTTGTGTGTCTTATTCTTTGTTTTAGTCAGCGATTTATGTTGGATGTTATGTTTCAGGAACATTGTCTCAACTGTTAATTTAGACTGCAAGTTAGATCTTAAAGCTATAGCTTTGCAAGCTCGGAATGCTGAATATAATCCCAAGGTTAGTTAGTTACTTTCAGGCCTTTGGTTAGATTACTTGTTGTCTGTTGTGTCTACTTTTAAAGATCTTTTTGTGTGTTTTGTGTATAGCGTTTTGCTGCTGTAATCATGAGAATAAGAGAACCAAAGACCACAGCTTTAATTTTTGCCTCTGGAAAAATGGTAATTCTTCGTAACTTTGTTTACCTTTTGCTTTGAATTATCTTCTGAAATGTGGCTTCTAATCTTCAATTTAGGTATGTACTGGAGCTAAGAGTGAATACTTTTCAAAGATGGCTGCAAGAAAGGTAGTTTGCATATCTCTAACCTTTTCTTTGAAGTTGCTTATAGAGATCTTTAAAGGGATTTAGTTTAGCCATAATACATTATGTTATGCTAATAGGAGATGTTTTATTGTTTAGTATGCTCGAATTGTTCAAAAACTTGGGTTTCCTGCAAAGTTCAAGGTACATTTTCTATTCACCACTTACATATATCTCAGTCTGACATTCCCGTTTATACGAATTATAGTAATGTTTAACATCCTGCAGGATTTCAAGATTCAGAATATAGTAGGTTCTTGTGATGTAAAGTTCCCAATAAGACTAGAAGGTCTTGCATACTCTCACGCCGCTTTCTCAAGTGTAAGTGATTTCAACCTTCAATCACTTTATAAAGCATACAGTCAATTGTGAAAGAGCTGATTTTAGAGATAAAAATGGTGATCTAATATGCATTACCCTCTCTCTTTCTCTCTTTCTGATATTGATGTGGCCAGTACGAGCCTGAGCTATTTCCAGGACTGATTTACAGGATGAAACTACCTAAGATTGTTCTACTAATTTTTGTATCTGGAAAGATTGTAATCACTGGAGCCAAGGTAAAATTACATTACTTTCTCTATTAGGTTTTGTGTTAATCGACCGAGAAATGCATTGCTATTCCGACATTTGATAAAAATCCTGAGATCACTCATTATCAGATGAGAGAGGAGACTTACACAGCCTTTGAGAATATATACCCGGTTCTTACAGAGTTCAGAAAGATCCAGCAATAAGTATGTTACTCATCTTTCAACTTTCATAACTCATATCTCTTTGCATAAACTGGATCTTTATGTGTTTATCTTCAACAGGGTCATGGTTTGTTCCTGGTTGTGCGGTCTTAACCCCCCTTGGAGTTGCGAATTTTGTCCTTGAACAAAAGGCTTTACAGTTAACCAAACTCTCACTTTGTGTTTTTGGTTTCAAATTAGAACATTGTAAATACATAATGGAGATCCCCAAAGACAAAATTCTTCAGTTTTTGTTCCATGTACTGTACTGTTAGTATCTTCACAATTCCACATATTTAAAATACAAACTTAACTAAATCTGCAAGTCTTCAGCTAATAGATAAGCAAACCTTGTTAACAAAGATGGAGACTTCAAAGTCCATAGATTAAATACAGAAATTGATGATGATATTAATATCTTATTACATGTCTTAACCACCAATTTCAATCATAGATCATGTACAATAATACATAAGCCTACTGAAGAAACTTATTGGTTTAAAGATGGTTAGTAATTCACAGTTGACTTAATTGCATCCAATATCTGCATCAAATGAGAACCATGTAAGCATTTAGAGATGAAGTACAGAGAGACTACAAAACGAATCTTGCCTTGTTCTTATTTGGCATGTAGAAAGGTTCAAACACTAGAGGGAAAGGAGTATCCAGACCACAGACTCTGCTTACAGGTGCTTCTAGCTGCAAAACCAAAAGACATTTAAGAGACAGACTTGGTTACACAAAACTAATATGACTTGTTTTACCCTCAAGAAGCAACGTTCAACAATAGTTGCAGAGATCTCAGCACCAAAGCCTCCTGTGACGGGAGCTTCATGGCTAATCTGTAACAGAAGCAAGCAAAGATATTTATTTCCTGTGATTAGGACGATGCTGCTCATTCAGAGAAGGCTTAACTTACTAAAAGTCTGCCTGTCTTTCTCACTGAGGTCTCAACGATTTCCTTGTCCCAAGGGATTAGAGTCTTGAGATCTATCAACTCACATGATATTCCTTCCTGCAAACATTCTGTTTCAATCATCTGATTCACCAAATACTTACAAATATCAGTGCATAACATTTTAAACTACATTTTCAGCGTCGATACAGGCTTGTTCCATGATAGTAAGTTGTGCTCCCCATCCAACAAGAGTTATGTCAGAACCTTCTCTTATAACCTGACCAAAAGCTACCACTAAGTTAGTCTTGGAGCATGGATTTATTGTCTCCTATTATATATACCTCAGCCTCTGATAAAGGTATCATATAGTCATCCTCGGGTACATCTTCTACCGCTTGACGATATAGCCACTGAAGAAAATCAAAGGCTCAAATACTCATAATAGGCTTTTGGAAATACTCTCAAGAATAACTTCTGCATACCTTTGGTTCAAAAAAGACAACGGGATTTGGATCACGGATAGATGACAACAAAAGTCCCTTAGCTTCCCGTGGACTTCGAGGGATAACAACCTTAATTCCCGAAACAGTTGAACCGGTTATAGAGAATGCTTGAGAGACTGTCTAAATGAAACAACACTCAAAAGAAGAAGAAGAAGAAGAGGATGTTACTTTGATACCAGGGACATGGCAGAAAAAAGCTTCAGGGGACTGCGAATGGTAATGTCCACCATGACCAACTGCTCCATATGGTGCCCTTATTGTAAGCCCTACAAAGTTCCATATAAACCCTTAAAGGAGTCCAAAATAAGGAAGGATAATTGGTGTCTTGAACCTTACAAGATATGATTACCTCCACAGTTAAACTGGTTGCCACTTCGGTATCTAAACTTTGCAGCCTCATTAACAATCTGCGTAATCACAAAACTCCATAAAATAGAAACAAACTCTTGTGGTTAAAAAAGTCATAACTTGGGTTACATTATACCTGATCAAAAGCTGGGAAAATATAATCAGCAAATTGAATTTCTGCAATAACTCGATTTCCCATAGCAGCTAAACCAATGCCAAAGCCAACAATGCCTTGTTCGCAAAGAGGAGTGTTGAAAACTCGAGATTTCCCAAATCGTTCAGCTAATCCTGTTGTACATCGAAACACACCTCCAAATCCAACATCTTCCCCAAACACATAAGACCTATTCTCATTCTTCCACCAAATCAATTTCCACATTCCAAATTCAAAAAAAGCAAGGAGAATTAGGAGAGACTCTTCTCTTACCGAGGATCGGTTTCTAGGGCTATGTGAAGCGCTTGATTGATAGCAGAGTATAGATTCATGGATTTTCCACTTTCAGTTACATTTTCAACCGTCGATAACATCCTAAATCCATGTCCAGAGACCGGAAAAGACGATCGCCGGCAGAGTCTACCTAGAAGAGTCGCCATTTACGCAAAAAAGTTAGAAGCTTTCCACAAAACGTATCAGTCTGAAAAGTGGCAAGCTGACAAAAATCAACCACTGCCACCGAAAAAATTGATGTTTTGGCTGAGAGACTAAAGAGGAATCGTTATCAAGATTATCACGGAGTTTCCAAGATAAAGCGTTGGAGAAGCTATCTATCCACGTCAGATCAGACAAGTATCTCATTATTACATCAGCAATAGATTTTCGACATGCAGCTTAATACAACCACCGTATAATCTCTTTGCAGTATTATAATACGTACAGTTACTAAATTAAGGATATCGACTTGTAATACCAACAATTATTGGTGGAAATTAACAATACTTATCTTCTTATATTGGTAATTTAAACAAGGAATGATTGAGACAACTTTGGAGAGTGTCAGGATCAAGAAAAACGAAAAGAGACAGATTTTAAAAACTCAACTCTGAAACCAAACAAGAAGCAAAGAAACAACCTAAAAAATCCAAAGGAAATCAAAACGAATCCCACCCTGCTTTTATCACTATTTCTTCACTTGTTCCCACGATTTAGTAGGTCTTATACGCACTTTTTTACAGGGTAGGATCAACATAAAATAAAAAAAGAACAAAAAGAAAACATAAAAATAAAAGAGAGCAAGAAATGATTTGAAGAAAAAAACTGGGATTCATCTTTTAAAGGGTATGGGCTCTCAGATACTAATAAAGCCTTCCTTGCATGCTTCAAAGCTCNGCTTTTTTACAGGGTAGGATCAACATAAAATAATAAAAAAGAACAAAAAGAAAACATAAAAATAAAAGAGAGCAAGAAATGATTTGAAGAAAAAAACTGGGATTCATCTTTTAAAGGGTATGGTCTCAGATACTAATAAAGCCTTCCTTGCATGCTTCAAAGCTCACGGTCTCGGTCTCAAGAGAAACTCTAAACGGGATTGTTTCATTACTTCTCTCTTCTTGCCTTTGATGCTCCATCCCGTGAGCTTACATCGTCTAAGCTAGCAACCATTTGCCACCACACTAGTCCCATTCTCAGTTACCTTGACTTCTGAAAGAGATTCCTTGCTAGCTACATCACCAGTTGCAGATTCCTTCTTTTCATCCATTGTAGGTTTCTCCTCGTTTACCTGTTATAATTTGATCACTCTTAGAACACGGAGTCATGTACTGACTACTGAGAGCAAAGATTTATGGAATTGTTCTACTTTTCTTACCTGTTTCTGGATCTGCTGATGTTTGGCTTTCTTCTCCAAGATAGTCTTCTGTCGAACCTCATAGAACGAAAAATCATCCAAAATGCAAGTCTTACTGCTGTGCTCCTTGAAAATTTTCACAATCTTCAATCCTTGCTCCAACTTGACCTATTACAATTCAACAAAAAGAAGTTTTAACACAAGGTAACAAAAACGCATGAGGGGAAAATTGGTCCCACAAGGCTTCACCTCTTGTGTGTCTCTGCTGTTTGTAACAGGTTTGTTCTCATTGTTCTCAAGGGTAATATGTTTCAGCAAACTGTTTGGAACATCTTTCACGATATGCCACTTGAGAGGGAAAGAGCCAGTCCACTTGTCTTGCTGCCAGTACTCCACATTTGTGTTGAAATCAACTGGTCCTGTCATTTCAGCAAGACCAATAAATTGTCCACTTGCATTGACCTGGAAGACAAATATTATAGTATAGAGCTCAATATCATTAAACGAAGTATAAAGAGTACGGCATTTGATTTCTGGATTATATATACATACCGAGAAAAAGAGAAAGATAGGACAGCCGCCAGGTTTCTGCTGAGCTTCCTGGTATGCAGCAGCAAGCTTCTTGTTTCCATTTGGTGTGCTAGCCCAAACATTATATTTAATGCTCTTGTGTACATCATCTTCACTGTACGATTTGATTATGAAGAACATAGCATTCGCATACTCCACAAGGAAATTTTCTTTGTTGTACTGTTCTCTGTCAGGAACAATGCATGTTTTNCTCCACTGGGAAATCTTCTTTGTTGTACTGTTCTCTGTCAGGAACAATGCATGTTTTATCAGTCTCCCCAGCCTCAGCTACTTTTGATTCGTCAGTCGGCTCCTTGAACTCTTTATCTTCTAGATTTTCCTTCTGGTTCTTAGTGCCCTTAGCTCTAGGTCCTCTATTAAGTTCATTCAAACCATCTACATTGTTCTCATTTCCNAAATTCTTTATCTTCTAGATTTCCCTTCTGGTTCTTAGTGCCCTTAGCTCTAGGTCCCCTGTTAAGTTCATTCAAACCATCTCCATTGTTCTCATTTCCGTACAAGTAATTGTTGTTACCCCTTCCCCAGTTTCTGTATTTGTTGTCTGTTGTGTTCACCCATCCTCTTCCATTTGCTCTTGAATCATACCCATTAGAACCATAACCCATTCCAGATCTTCCTGTACTACCATACAACTTGCTTTGACACATTCTATTGTAGTATCCCTGAGTTGTACCATAGCCTGTCATTGATGCAGGCTGGTGCATACTCTGCATAGGGAAAAATGGCTGAAGGCTCAGTTAACATAATAAGAAATTAGATTGGCAATAAAATAGACAATCGTGAACACTAATACAAAGAATTATAGATATAACCATACGGTGTAATGAGAATTTGAGCGATAGTTTTGATTCCTTGATGAAGGTACACTGTTAGCCTTAGGATAGGACGATGCGACTCCACTACCCGCAACAGGTCTCTGCACATCTGAATACTTAGAGCCATCATGCCATGACATAGGAGGATAATACCCATCATAGCTATACCTAGGATCCTGATACGCAGGGAAACCACCATTTCCATACATATTGCTTGAGGTGTTATGCGTGGTCTGGTTAATTGATTTCACTGGAGCTGAGCCATTGTTTCCTTTTGCAATACCAGTAGCAGCATTTTTGCCTTCTGCAGGTATTGTCTTCACGCCACCAGCTTTGTTCGCAGAGAGATCCCCTTGAGTAGGGGTAGCAACAGATGAAGCAAAAGGTCCAGTGCTTGTCGTGTTGGGAAAATAGCTAGGATACTGGTACTGCTGAGCACCATACAACTGCCCATCTCCGCCAACCTGTGGAACTGGACTTGTTGCTGGTGAATAAGGATATGCTGCATACCCATAACTCTGAGGATACACTACAGATCCATTATCTCCATATAATCCCTGGTAAAATATCAAAAGTGTTTAGCAAACAAGATGTGAAGAGAATAAAAGACCAAAATGGACCAACTAAGCACACACTTACAGAATTCATGTCAACACCCTCAGGATTCTGGTAACCTGTGTACTCGTTCCACTCAGGACCACTCCCATATCCTGAAAAGTTAAGTCTTAAGCATTATGAAAAACTTGTGAATTAATGTTTCTAAACTGTAGAGGGCTTGAGGATTAATCTACCTCCAAAATAATAGTGCTGGTAGGCATTTGGGACATAGCAAACTGAAGGGTCGACAGCATCACTAGGAAGCAACGGTGTCAAGGATCGATCATAAGAAGGAACTTGGCCATGTAAATCCACACCTCCATACTGGTACACAGCAGTCTGCACAGACAATCACCACAGAAATTGCTTGTTACAAAGCCGGAAAGTGGAAGTTTGCAAAAGGAAACCAAAATTAAACATGTTTCATACCTTCTTATTTGGCTCAGGGATCTCTGAAGCTTTTGCTTGTGAATCCAAAGATAATTTCTGCATCATATCTGTAGCTTTTACAAACAAAGAGAGTCAAGGAAACATAGACCTTTGAATGCGAACTTGGAATTACATTAGAAACCAATCAGTGGAATAGTAAAAAGCAAACATCTTTAACCCTGCAAACTTTTCAAATCAATCATGAGTTCAACTTGCCCGCCACAAGAGATAATCATTTTCATCAATTACTCTCACGAGTGGCAATGAAAAATTAACCAGAGTGTGTTATTATAAGGAAATTCCACTCTAACCCTACGCAATAACATAAAAATCTGTGAGCCAATGAAAATCGTATAGTAGCACTGAGAGAGAACAAATCTCGATTCAAGATCCAATAACGCAAACAACAAAAATCAATCGAGAAACGGATAGATCGAGAAAAAGAAAACACAGATCGAGAATCATAAACAAAGGATACTGTCAGCAGGGGAAGCGACGGCAGCCATGATTACCAGGTTCGACAACAAAGATTGATAGATCCTTCTTGGATTGGGGATGCGACCAAAAGAGTCAGAGAAAAAGAGAAAGAAGAAAAAAAAAAGAAGATAGAAACCCTAAACGGAATCGGAAAAAGCCAGATCGAATCTAGGGTTTAAGAGAAAGAACGAGAAGGAGAAGGGGTAAATTTGGCCGCAGCCGCCAAGGGGAGGAGAAGGGTTTTTCTTCGGGGAAGAGGAAAAAGAGGGTTTTGATTCTCAACCTTCGAGTGATTCAAATAGATCCACGACCACTTTTTTCTTTGCCTTTTTTTATTCGCATACATATTTCCATTTTTGTTAATAAGTGTCTAAACCGTGTGGATTTAGTTAATTACCAAAAAATATTATTTCATAACATACAATAATAAAATTTAAAAAATGTTGCCAGGGAAATAATGAATCTTAATATAAATTGAATATAGAAAAAAAAATTAATTAAGATATTAACCAAAATTTAAAAATAAATAATTTCCATCCAAAACGTGTTTCTAAAAAAATAAAATAAAACAACTCGATCAAGTTGTTCCTTGTATTCATCAAAATATTAAAATTTAGACATATATTTACCTAAGTTTGATATCAACCAACTTTTATCAAAAATCTAAAAACAACAATATATTTATATGGACGGTCATGCAGAACACCCTTGTGTTGGATACAAGTTGGTGAAAGCAGCGAGATTGGCCCGGAGATCGTTGAGGAAACAACAGAAAAGANTCGGTGCAAGTTCTCTAGTTTTTGAGCGTGGTCTAATAGTGTTTGAAGATTTAAGATATGCTTCGGTGTTAATGGTGGGTTGGCTGTCGGACCTTGCGGTAGACAATGTGGAGCCTCTAACAAACGACTTCCAGTCGTCGTTTCACTGTAGCGACTGTTCTGGATATTCTCCTCCAATGGCTCCTTTCCAAATTCGGTGGTTTTCATTCTGGTCTTCTTCGGTACATCTTCTCAGTGGTTTTGTCTAAATCTTTCCGTCAGGTTTGTGTCGTGTGTCTTTAATTATATATAGCTTTTGCGAAGACTAGGCGTGGCTCGATTTGGTGATTGGTAGTGTTACAATGTTTCCTTATGCTTTTGGGCTCATGTATATTCCGTGTTTGGTTATGTACAGTTCGTTTTGGGGTTTTGGTAGTTCGATCGATGTAAGGTTCAAAGTTCGGTTTGTAGTTTGCTTTGATCTTAGCATGGAGTCTTGTTCAAGAAGATAGTTCGCTCCTTGTATCTACAATTTGGTTTGATCGACATCTCTTCTTGTGCGAGATTTTTCTTTGTCGTTATCCGATCGACTCTTATGCGAGTTTGTATCAACCACCCCAGACTTTATTTGGTGATTCAGTTCTATATTGTTTTACTTTGTTTCATAATAATATTTTCGACATTCTTCTTTTGGAAGGTAGGCATATTCATCATAGGAGGTTTCGCATTCGTTGGTTAATTGGTTTGTCTCCTTCGTTTGCTAGAAGTGGAAGTTTGGCTTGTGCTCTAGTTTGGTTTATAGTTTTCTTCTTCTCCATTCATTGACCTTAGTTTCCATTCTTGTTTTAGTCCTTTTGTTATATACTTTCATTTTTGACTTTCCTTGTTTGGGCTATATATTCAAGAAATTGTTTCTTCTGTCGGCTTTGTTTTTTACAATTTGTGTTTTTTTTCGAATCAGTATTAATATAATTTTTATATATGACAAAAAACTCTAAAATATATAGAAAGTATTAAAATTGAAGAAGGCATCAGATACAATGAAATATTTAGATTGTCATTATAAAAGTATTAAAAGAAAAATATCATACAAACATATATAAAAATATGGATTGTCACTAAGATATAATTTAAGCATGAAATTAAAAATACTGAGAAAAATATCATCAATAAAATTTTAAGAATAAATTCATAATATATATGATTCAAAGACGAATGAAAACCAAAACCACAAATTTATAGAAAAAATAAATATATTACTACATATGCACATTTTTTTGTTAGACATTTAAATATATAATAAATATGTAATTTATATATTTTAGTATATTGTGAAAGAATATGTAATACGGAATTAATTCATAAATTAAAATATAATATTTTTTAAAAAAATATTACAATAATATGGATCATAAATAATATATTTTAATTAAAATAATTTTGTAAATTTAAATCAACAATTGAATAGGGTGATAAATTGCATGTGATTTAAATTAGGTGTATTATAATAATTATATATGGATTGATTTCATTACGCCACCAAACTATATATATTCAAATTATTTTCCCCCAAATTTTGAAGCTCTTGAATCTGATACCTGAATTTATACAATTCTTTATCCGACCCTTCCCCCCTCCCCCCCCCCCCCCCCCCCCCCCCCCCCCCCCCC